>JAJEJO010042705.1:1858-12096 GCA_020662805.1 Glaucomys volans | reverse complement strand
TTCCTGATCTACCTGCTGCTCTGACCCTTCTCTGCAGTGAGAATTTTGGAAATGAGCTAATATTATTGGGCATCAGCTGTGGGCCAGGCACAGGTGATTGCACACAATTGTTCAAGGCCTCAGATACAGTATTTTATTTCACATATTTATATGAAAATTCTGAAGTCAAAAGTGTGAGTTAACTTTTCCAAGGTCAAACGTCTCGTGAATCATGAAGACAGAGAATAGGGGCTCAGGAGTCACCCCGGGCCTCAGCTCTGTGACAGGTTGGTTTTGACACTGGTTTTGAAAATCAGGATCTGGTCCTTGTTTCCCCGTGTTGAAGATTAAACACCTGAGAGCTGCCGAGGCAGGAGCAGAAAGTCAAGTTTATTTAAGACACAGAACAAATAAGAAGAGAGAGAGAGAGAGAGAGAGAGAGAGAGAGAGAGAGAGAGACTCCTCAGAGAGGAGGGGGCCCAGGGCTGTGCCTGAGGGAGTGGGGTGCCTTGGCCCTTTAGAGATTTCAGCTCTCCTTGCTTCTCATGCCTACCTGACTGAAAGGCAGGGACAGAGCCCTTCCTGGGGTGATGCCCTGTGCTGGAGAGGGCCGCCCTTCCCTCCCCGAGGCTGTCAGCAATGGCTGATGGGAGTGCTCCCTGCACCTTCCCTTCTCCTTGGTGATCAGCCACCTGTCCTTTGCCCTGTTCTCAGTTCCGTGCTCACCTGAGTGTCACACCTAACTGCTGTCTGGCCACCCAGACCTCCTGACCCCTGTCCTGACAGTGCTTGGACAGCAGCAGAACCAGCAGCAGCAGAGCTGAAGTCCTTCTTCAGAGCTGACCCTGTGGAGTGAGGCCCACCCCACTCTCCCTGTAACCCAGGTCCTTCTCCACGATGACCCAGTGGACTAAGGACTGGAAAGCCAGGTGCTGCCCAGCCTGAGAGGAGAAGCAACCTTGAGTGATGGGTCTGTTAGTGTGATAGTGAACCCCAGGTTCATCTGGGAAGCTGGGAAGCCAAATGGAGCTCATCATTAAGCGGATGGTTGACAAATAAGCTTGACCAGTCCATCAACTCAGACATCCAAGGACGAGCAGAACCTGAACCTCGCTCCACCTCGGACAAGGAGACGGCAGAGTGGTGGTGGGGCCTGGAGGCCCCCAGGCCAGGGGCTGCTGTGCAGGGGTCCTGGAGCTCTGGGGGCTTCTCCTGTGGACCTGCAGCAAGCAATGGCCAACAGAGTGGCAGAACCTTGACTCCCATGACGTCACAGAGCGCCACAGCTGGAAGGGGCACCAGGGACCCTCTGAGGAAGCTCCATTATTCCAGCCTGGAAACTGAAACCCAGAGGAGAAGCAAGGACTGCCAAGGCCACTCAGAGACTTCCTGATAGTGACAGACACAGGGCCCGGGGTCCAGGGTGCCCCCTCCACTTCCTCATTTACTGCTATTTATTGAGCCTCATGGATGCTCCTGGAACCTGGCAGTGCTCACTCGGGGAACCAGATCACTTCTCTCAGGAAGCATTCACTCCCGTGCCCATTTATCTGGCAAGGGTTCTCTGAGCTCCTACTATGTGCTGAATGTCAGAAGCAAAGCTGCCACTTGTCACCAAAGGTGAGAGTAGTTGGATTCACACCACTGAGGCAGGGGAGAGGGACTGCAGTCCACACTAAGCTCAGTTCCACTGAAACAGAGGCAGGTGGCTTTCCATGCTGGGTGTGCTACACAGAAATGGGAAGGACCTGAGGCAGGGCTTTGATGGGCTTGGACACCTGTGTTTGCTGAATGGAGCTTGGCCAGACCTGCTCCTTCCCTCTCACGGAGATGGGGGGTCAGGAGCCCCATCTTTCTTGAGGATTAATTTAAAGGGACTCTCCCATGGTCCTTCATAAAGATATTCCTGGGCTGTGAAACTGGAGGAGGCTAGGAGAAGATATTCATTTCAAACGGACAGAAGAGGAATTTGCACTGGCGAGATTTCAGAAGGAGAGGCCCTAAGACAAGGGAAGGCAGGGGCCTGTGGTCAGGATCCTGCTAGAAAGAACAGGAGGCTGGGAGGTGCTGACCTTCTCTGCGAGGACCTAAGAGGTTGGGGTCATTCTTCTGGGCACGGGGCGTGGAGCTGAGGGGAGCTGGCCTGAGTTTGCTCAGGTGTCTCAGGGTAGGAGGGACAGAGGATCTGTGCTGAGTGGGCAGTTCTCCTGGGCCTGGCTGGGAAGAGCTGAGAGGAGCCTGGGGGAGGTTTGAGCCAGGAGGGAGACTTGGTCACACTGTGGATGAAACAGTGAAGGGAACAGAAAACCAGCCCCTAGAATGGCTGCCTGACAGGGGCGTGTCTCACTGTGTCCACTGATTTCATGATGGACGGATTTAACTTGTTCAAAACTTACCCTTCTGTGTGTGTGAGAGAGAGAGGCTGGAGACAGACCCAGGGAAACAGAGATGGTGAGAGACAGCAGGGACTGTGGGAGAAAGAGTGAACAAAGTATTTGCAGCTCTGGTCAATCAGCTGGCTGTTCCATTTAGTAAGTGTTTGCCTCCAAAAACAGGTGGGGAATGAGAGACTCGGATCCACTTTGCTCTCTGTTTGCTTGAGTCCCCCAGGACTGCGAATCTGAGCAGCCCGTTAGACGGCATGTGATCTGAGCATCGGAAGATTCTAACTTCAGATGATTCCTCCTTCTGTGTGAGCCAACAGCTTCCCCCGGCTTCCATCAAAGAAATGGCCATCTGTTCGCACACTCTCGGGTCTCCTGTAGGATCTGCTGGAAGCCAGCGCACAGCTCTTCAAAGTGGCACCTTCCTGTCTCAGTGTGGACGCCGGCAGCAAAGGATGCCGTTCATGAAGGGCGCACCTCTGCAGGACACGAACCACCAGGGACGTCAAAGCTCCCAGGGACAGAGCATGGGGAAAATCTGCCATGCTCAGTCCTGTTGTCAGGAAAGGAATTTGAAAAGCAGCAGCTGGTACAAGGAGCTGCTGCAGGAAGGAGCTCCACAGAGCCAGGGAAGAGCTCTCCCAAGGCGGGCAAGAGGCAGGAGAATCCACAGTCCAAACTCCCTTCCCTCAGCCAGGGCCTCCCAGGAGCTGCCTGCAATGGCTGAGGCCACACACAGGGCGGCTTCAGGATGGAGCGATCAGGGTGCTCATGAAGCCTTATTAAACCTCAGTCACCTGCTCTGCTTCACGTGGGTCTGACTTCTCTCTGGCTTCCCAGTCACAGGCCAGCAGCTCCACGTGGAGACCACAGACCCCACCAGCTGCACTTCAGAGGAAGAGGACGGGAAGGAGGGAGGAGGGGGAGAGAGAAAGGCAGACTCAACCTTGCCCTCTCCCAGGTTGGCAAAGGCCAGGTCTGTGCCTCCACCTGTCCATCTCCATCACAGTCCCCATCACCATGTGCACACCTGTGACTGGCTAGGCCTGGATCATGGGTCCTTCCCTGAGAGTCTGAGTCCTGGTCACTGCATGCATGGGGGGTTTCTTCCCCACAGTGACAGAAGAGGAAGAATGGAAACTGGACAGGAAAATAATGAAAGAACATCTGCATTCTGTCCTTTCCCTTTGTATGTATGGGCAGCCTAAGTCCCTGTGGCCATTTACTAATGGCTGTTATAAGGGGTGTAGCCCAGAAGCACAGGGAGACGATGCACCTTCAGAGTCCATCTGAACACAATCCACATGCATTAGGACTCCCCAGTGTCCTGATGGATTCAGTGATTGCCATCCCCCAAACAGGGAACTTGGTACAGTATCAGAGACACACAAGTGTGCAAAAATTCACATGCAGCCCGAGTGAATGAACGCGCAGACCGTGACACGCCTTCCATCTGCTCTAGTCTCACAGCCTGAGTTAGGCCCAGGGAATCTGGTTTAAACCATGCATTTCTTCCTTAAAGGAATGCAAATGTTTGAGTTGCCAATCAGGGCGATCTCAGGATGCAGACTGCAAGCACCCTTCTCCAACTTGTCCTAGAGGAAGATTGATAAGAGGTGAGATGACTCGATTAGGATGACCACTGAGGGATCAGGCGGCCAGCTCGGTTCTCCCTCCTGCCATTTTTGGCACCCATGTGACATACCTTCTATAAACCTGAAAAGATAATTTCTATAAAGAGTGAGGAGAAAGGGGGGATGTCAGGAGAGAGGCAAGAGTCCTGTCATACAGATTTAACAGGAGCCTGTATCGCCCATTTCATTGATTCACCAGCCAAGGAGTAAAGCCCCAAGACGCCATGATCAATCAAAAGAGGAGTTTGAAGACCAGCTGATCAGGACCAGCTGCCTCAGCTGTGTAAGGACAGCAGTTCCTCCTCCCAGGACCAGGGTGTGGGTTGGACAGGAGCAGCAAGTGAGCTCCTCAGCACAGGCCTGGGGATAAAAAGTGCCTGAAAATATTTATCATTCATGAATTTTTATCTGAAACTATGAACAAGACTCAGTTTTGGTGAAGTTCAAGTTGCTGTAAAATTTGGAGATTTAATCCAAAATGAAAGTGATGGCTCAATGTACTCAGAATCACTTTGACAATGTCTGGTAGAGATAAGCAATAGCTCGTCACTCCAGGGAGTCTGAAATAAGTTCCATGTGGCCCCATCATGGAAGACCTGTTGCGATGGGGAGGTGACCTGGGACACAGGGGCCATCAGGGGTGGGATGGGAAGATAGGACCAGGGTGCTAGAAACTGAGCAGGTACCGAGAAACAGGTGGAAGTGTCTAGTGATGTAAACAGGGGTGAACGAAGCAGGGCAGGGTCTCATCATTGGCAGTCTGAGTCTTAGTTTTCTGGAAGCTCTAATTTGATAAGCAAGTCTAGCAACATCTGATCTGTCATAACGAGCCTGGAGTGAGAGCCACCATACCTACAGCTCATCGACCTGGTCCAGAGAGATGTTTCCCATGACTGGGTAAGAGTCCTGGGTACAGAGAGTGTGTGTCTCATGTAGTGAAGGTAAACACCAGAAATGAGGCTGAGCCAGCCCGTTGAAGGAGAGGATTCCTTGACCCATGGTCTCCTCAGCTCAGTGGTCACCTAAGGGACTTTGCAGGAGAAGAAGACACCCCAATGGAAATTGCAGGAGAAAAGAGCACCCCAAAGAACTTTGCAGGAGAAGAGGACACCCCAAGGGACTTTCAGGAGAAGAGGACACCCCAAGGGACTTTCAGGAGAAGAGGACGCCTAAGGGACTTTGCAGGAGAATAGTGGCCAGCAGCACTAGCAATCACCTTGTTAGCCATGGGGACAGCACCTTCTCTGTGTGATTCCCTCCTACTTTTGATTCAATGTCATAATCGTTCCACGGCAGCAGAGCCAGGAAGTGCTCTCCCCCAGTTGCAGCAATCAGGCATCTTTGCAGCATATCAGGAAAACTCTGCACCCAACCAAGTGTGACGGAGAGGACCATTGTGCCTGCTGATCACTGTCATGTGCTGTTTGATTTAATAGCAGCCTGTTCTCCATGAATTGTTCAATACGAGAAGACATAAAACACTCACATGATTAAAAAATCACATTATTTAGTGAAAATGCAGATCTGATCACACCTTCACTTCCAGCTGCTCCACACTTTCCATCTGTAGGTCCTGAAGGGTGATTTCTGTACAGAGGATGTTCTTTCCACAGTTCATGTACCTCAACTGCCTTCTCACCCTGAGAATGTGAATTAGTTACTTAGAATCCAGGGGAAAATGTGGCTCAGGCTTGTCATAAAATCAGGTTTAGATAGGTGCTTGTAAACGTGGCTAAATGGTACTCAGAATGGACTCACTAGAGCACCTGTGATTGACAGTGCCGTGTTACACACTCAGACCCATGTTAGGAAGGCAGGTCTGTATGACACACTCACCACAGTCAGAGAAACGTTTTAAACTGTTTTATTGGGCAATGACTCTGCGCCAGGTGCTGTGTCAACTGGGTGGTGGGCGGCCTAGGAGAACCTGGCTCTGAATGGAGTCTGCTCCAGCAGGACGCAGTTCACACCCCAGTGCAGCCATGCTCCAGTGGAGACTCGAAGTGTGAGCGTTGCTCAGAGACAAACACCAGAACATCGCAGGAAGAAAGGTCCTCCTTCTGTGTGCCTGGGCTGCAGCTGTAGGTCAGTTAGAAGGTCAGGCAAAGGTGGCCAAGGGAGGCCCCCAGGCAGATCCATGCAGATGGATCAGGGGCTGCTGCCATCCTCTCTGTTATTTGACCAGGGACATCCAGTCTGTTAAGGACCAACCTTCCAAAATCCCAGCTCTGCTTCCCCTGGTCCTTGCTCCAACGTGAACTGGAACAGGCTGATCTGCACACTGGAGGCCGAGTTCCAGGAGGGAATGTGAGTCCTCCTGAGCTAATGGACAGCAGTTGCCGTGTCCACTCAGAGTTGCTCTGAGGTCTGTGGCTCTCCTGCTCTCAAGCTGCTGAAAGCTGGCTGCCCACCTGCAGGGCAGTGAAGACAGGGAGGGCCTGCTCCTCCCACCTCCTGGCAAACCTCCACCAAGGGCTCTCAGGGAATTTAATTTTCAACCCATTTACAGTGGCCCTGTGGCTTGCTCTGGTCTATGGGATAAAGTGGGTATGACAATTGCTCTTTATTAGCTGATGGCTCAAGAAGTCTCAATGCTTCTTCTTTCCCTCCTAGAATTCAGCCTCCAGCATAAAAATAAGCCTGGTCCAGCCCACTCTGAACCAAGGATCTGGGGAAGAAGAGCTGACTTCCCAGCTGAGGTCTGACCACATCAGCCAACCAGTGACCAATCCCTGCCAAGCCTGTGGGTGGGCGTCAGGCAAGACTGGAAAAATCTCAAAGCCAATCCCAGTCAAGACCAGAAGAACTGCCCTGTGGACCCACAGTCTGTGAACAATGACAAATAGACACCTTAACCTTAAACCAATGAATTTGGGGCTGTTTGTTACACAGCATTATTGTGGTGACTGCTAACTCATACAGAATGTTTCACTATTTTAATCAGCCTTACTGAATATTTGGAGATTGTCTGAACAATTCATTATGTGCTGCACATTCTGTGGTCAATTTTCTATCCCATCTTCTTCTCCCATCCTCTCTCCTTTCTTTCCTGCTGTCCCTATTAAACCTTTCCTTCCCTTCTCAACCAATCAGAGAACATATCTGGAATATGCATTCTTGAGGCTGAAATGACGGACAGCACAGGAGAGACTGAAACACATAGTGCCCTGTGCAGGTGTGCTACTTGTGTTCATAGAGGACAGCGTAGAGCAGTGGTGACACCAGTACTGCAGGGCTGTGCTTACAGATTGCTGCTCTGCCTGTGCAAGGAATCATACAGTTTCCAAGCAGCCAGTGTGCTGATCCAAGAAGCTAATCCGGCAGGCCTCTCCATTAACAGTGGGGGTACATCCACAGTTAATATGAAACTGTGCAGTGGTCCACACTCTTTAAATTAGTGGTTAGGTCTCTTAAGCCACCTAAACTTTCAAGTGCCTGCTTTGTTCTCCTGTGGTATTTCTAAAGGAGCAGTGTGGTGTTCAGAAGAAGAAGGCCACCACTCCTGTGTGAAGCTTATCATCATGTGCAACACTTCCTGAGGCTGGACTGCATCAGTGGACAAGGTTGTTATCCAACCTCAGGAAACGCTGGCCCAGACTGAGCAGGAAAGACCCACAGCTGGGGAGCCCTCCTTCACCAGTGATGTCAGTTCACGCAGATCCTTCCTGGGGCTCCTGCTTGGGTCTGTGTTGTTCTCTCAGTTTCAGTTCAAATCAAAGTAGAACAGCCCTCCTTGGTGTTTAGGAGTGGGGTGTCCAAGTCTCTCTAAATACACAGGGCCTCCCAACCATCTGTGGGGCTTGGGTTTTCTTCTGGCCAACAGAAAAATATCCCTGAGGGTCCAGACACAGCTAGAACTCACTTCAATGCAGTCACCATGGAAAGGACAAGAAGACAGGTGAACTCCCACCATCACCCACCAGGAAGAGAGTGAGCAGCTCTCAGAGACCTAAGGGCATTACTGAGTCCCTGGCCTCCAGTACCTCAGAGGCCTCAGGGGAGGCTGGACAGGCCATGGGTCCCATGAAATCATCAGACAGAAATGAGAAATCCTTGTTTGATGAGAAGTCATTTTAGAGAATGAGCTGTTGACTTGGATTCTCTACTGATCATTCAGAAGAATGCTGTTTTAGTTAAGAAACTGAGAAGAAAACCTCCAAATGGAATACATCTGAGCTTAGAGTCTTCACTCTTTCCTTCTCTTTCTCCTTCCTCCCTCCCTCCCTTCATTCCTCCCTTCCTTTCCTTCTCTCTTCCCCTTTCTTCCCCCCTCCTCCTTCCTTCTTCTGTCTCTTTCATTTTTCCCTTTCTTTTTCCCTCAGTGTGGACTTCATCCCTTCCATTCCAACATCTCAGTGTGACTCTAGAATTGGAGAGATAACTCTTACTTATCTGCACCCATAGGAAATGGATTCAGATAATGTGTTGACTTCCTGACATAACTTTTATTGGTTTTTCCCTTAACATACAAGCAATGCATGTTTGCTCAAGAAAAACCAGGTAATCCAAATTTACATATTCACCCACACTGAGTGTCCTGGATTGGAGCGGGAGTGTCCCCAGAGGCTCATGTGCTGAAGGCTTGGTTCCCACACAGCAGTGTTCAGAGGCGGGGCTCTTGGGAAGTGACAGGGTCATGAGGACACTGATCTCATTGATGGGTTAATCTATTAGTGGATCGGTCATGTGATGGTGATCTTGGAGCTGGCGGAAAGCGTAGGAGATAGGGCTCAGCTGGGGAAGAAGGTCATGGGGGGCCTCCCTTGGAAGGGCACAACTTGTCCCTGGCCCCTTCCCACCCACCCTCTCTCTCTCTCTCTCTCTGCCTCCCTGCTTCCTCTGCCACACCCTTCCACCCTCAGGTGGCTGCTGGTATCGGGGCTGAAACCTCCAAAACCACAGGCAAACATGAATTTCCCTCCTTTTCAGTTTTTCTGGTCAGATACTTGGTCCCTGCAGTGAGAAGGTGACCAACACGCACAGTCCCCCTGCCTGCCTCACCTCCCTGTGGGTGGCCATACTTCCTTCTATACCTCCCTGAGCCCCCGTGTCCATGCAGATGCTGGGAGGGTTAAAGGTGGTGTCTGCACCTTCTCTTGTCCATCTGGCATGACCAGACAATGGCTGCCATCTCACCCTTGGTTCCAACAAAGATATCACGGGAGAGAAGCTGCTTGGCCAGCAGTGGACGTGTAGGACATGTCCAGCATGGCAGCCACTCTCAGATGGACAAGAGAAGGTGCAGACACCGCCTCCAACCCTCCCACATGTCCAGCAGTGACCTGCAGGAAGGGCAGAGTGAGTCAAGACGAAGCTTTTGGCAGTAGTGATCCTTGAGGCTTGAGGTTGGGGACTTTGGGGGCAGAACACATGCCACACTGTTAGTGCAGGGACACTGGGTGGGCAAGGGGATAAGATGCAGGAAGACACGCCCACAGACAGGTGAGGGCAGGTGGCTCTGCGTCCTCAGGTCCACCCACATGCCTCACACCTGTGGACCTCTGTGAATTCATTTAAATGGATTGAACAGGTAGATTCTGGACCAGGTACAGAGAGCTGCCCATGCGTGCCTGGGAGTGAGCCTGTGCACAGGAGATCACACTCGTGTCCTCCCCTGGATGGGGCCTCACAGCCCACGAAGCTTGTGTTTGATGAGTGTTTACCAAAGCTGCTCCTTCAATTAAAACATAAAAGCCCAGAGCCAAATCAGCAGGCTGAGCGTGCGCGCGCACACACACACACACACACACACACACACACACCCCTCACTGTATTCTAGAAGGTAATAATGGGAAGCAGAGGTTGCCTTCTTCATGGGCACCAAACACCCTTCAGCCACTAGAGACGTGAGAAGGGGTGCAACCTCAGAGGGTTTCTAAACCAACAGTCTTTGAAAGCAGCTCCCACAGTGTCCTGCAGGCCCAGCTGAGGTCGAGGACTTGGCCACAATGAGCATCCCCTGAGGTTCCAGTTAAGCCAACTTCTCTTTCTCTAAATGCCAAAGTGCCAACCCAAGGCAGACAGGGTCCTGCCTCTGCTTCTGCCCCAGCCTCTGTGCGGGCTGGCTTCCCGTGGGTGGGCAGGATCCCAGAGACAGGCAATTCAGAGGAGGGGAGAGTTGTCTCCTCATGGCTGCAGAGGCTTCAGTTCATGCTCAGCTGGTCCTTTGACTTGAGCCTGAGGTGGGTAGAAAATGGTGGCAGAAAGACACTGCAGAGAATAGAGGACCCCAGAGGCTGGG
>JAJEJO010042703.1:0-40415 GCA_020662805.1 Glaucomys volans | reverse complement strand
TATACCTAGTTGAATTGCTGTTCTACATACATTCTATTTTTAAAACAATTCTATTTTTAATTTTTGAGGAACTTCATGCCATTTTCCATAATGCATCTACTAATTTATATCCCCACCAACTGTAAGGGTTCCATTTTCTGCATATCCTTGCCAGCATTTGCTATCTTTTTGATAACAGCCATTCTAACTGCAGTGAGGTGATAACCTCATTGTGATTTTGATTTGCATTACCCTGATGTTTAATGATGTTGAGCAATTTTTCATATTTCTGTTGGCCATTTGTATGTCTTCTTTAGAGAAAGGTACTATAGGTTGTCTACTAAAGTATTTTTAAATGGTATTGTGGCTAAAGCTATAAATATATAAGTATCCTATTTTCATTTCATTAAAATCTATTATACATGACCTATCAATGAATAAACAAAACTGCTTTATGTTGATATTTTCAAAGTTTAACATGGGCTATGTGCAACTCCATCTAACACTGAATACTTCATTCTCACATCTTAATACCTATGGTTGTAAAATACTCAAAACAGCAATTATTGTATTGGCATTACCAAATAGGGTGAAGATAAAAGAAGGTAAGTATGCATTTTATCTGATATTCACTTTGGATAAATCAGATTATAAAAGTACCTTTTTTGGAATTGTGTATGCCACTGTAATTCCTGCCGGTAAGTCAGGAACTGGACCTGAAGAATTTTTCAATTCCTCTTCTGAAACCTCAGATACCAGCTCAATACCTATTGAATTAAAATAGATTAACAGTTCCAATGAAACTTAATAAGCAATAATTATTCAAAATTTGTATAATCTTATATTCTCTCCCACAGAAGATTTTGTTGGATGTTACCTCTTCAATTTATAAAAGAATTCCTACCCCACTCATTATCTTCATGTATTATCTCTTCCTCTTCTTGAACAGCCTCTGGTTTGGGCAGTAATGCTACCTTTTTCTGTAGAAATCAAATAATACCAGTGTTTTCAATCATTATCAGTTCTCTGAAGCATTAATCAAGAATTCAGACAGGGTTTTATGTTATCACAAACAAGAAAGAATATTTATTTTTAAACTATGACAGATAAAATTGTAAAACTCAAACTATAAAACTCCAGAATCAATTTATCTTATAATCTGAATCTGTTTCTTTTGTTTGATTGTTTAAGTTACTATCCTATGTAATTAAGTCCCTCAGACATTCTGACAGATTTGACATATACCTTGTATTCTTCCTGCTGCTTCCTGCAATTTCTGTCATCACATTGAGGATTTGGCTTCATGGACATAGTAGGAAAAAAATCTTGCATTGCATTGTATCCAAGGTAAAAACTAACAGTACCAAAATTTAATAGAAACCTAGAAAAACAAAATAGACAAAGAAAAAAAAACATTAAAAGTACTAAAAGTGATTTTTTAGAAATGACTTTTTTAGAATATGTTTTTTCTCACATGCAACTCAGAAACAAATTTTCTATCATATTGACAGAGCCCGTTTCATAAGCAGATGCTTGACTATTTGTTGAATTAATGAAGGAAAGAAAAGATTACTCCATTTCATTACTTATAGAATGCACTATTCATTTTTGAACCTCTAATATAAAATGCTGACATTTTATAAAGTTTTTAAACTTTAAGAAGCATACTGATGTCAGAGATTAAAATGTGAGAGAAGTTTTTTTTAAAAGTATTGAGACACAGTATTAAATCGAGTTAATTAAGTACATAATCATGAATGTATAGCACAATAAAAAATTACATAAGTCTTCCATGTAAATACTACCAGATCAAGATACAGAGCATTTCAATACCCCATAAAGTTCTTTTGTGTTCCCTTCCCCAACAAGTGATTCCCTTTAAAAACTTCTGTATAGAAGAAAAATCATGTATAAAATATAAGTAACAAAAGGAAAAATATTTGCAAATGCATTTTCTTAACATATGACAAAGACAAAAAAGAAACAAAAGGATATAAAAGATAATTCACAGAAATATATGTGCCTTAAGCCTTTTTTAACAAATGAAAATTAAAATGAAATATGCATTTTTTGCTTATCAGAGTAATGGACATTCGTATACACACATTAATATGTTATATTAATGGATTCAAATTAATGTAAACATGGATTGAAAGTACACATAAACATAAATAAAATATATTTAAAACTAAATTTTAAAAAATTAAATACTTAGCTCACAAAATATTTTTATTGAAAGCATATAAAACTATTCAAAATAATTAGTCCTCACTTACTTTAACACATTTTGTACCAAGATCCCTGCCACCACTCCCATAGTGGTAGGAAGACTGGCTGCACAAACGCCTTCTCGTTTAAGAGTCTTTTCATCAATATTTGCAGCAACTACAAGTGGTGGTGCACACTTGGTATGGTGAAAAAGAATAAAGGGAAACAATTTTAAAAGAAAGAAGGAAAAATGTGCTGTTTCAAACAGCATTCCATCACATTCAAGATTGGTTTTGCTTTGAATTGTAACATATTTTCAATTCCCCCAAGAACTCTAGTGCCTAACAATGAAAAATGATCTAAAACAAATAATGCTTACCGCAAAACAAGCAGACTCTCCAGGAATTATAAGCTGTATGTGCCCTGAGACTGCATTTTCACTGACCCCAGATTCCATCCATGTTTGTCCAAGTTCATTACAGGCCTTAATAGAAATAAGTGAAAACACAAGGAAGAAAACAAAAAAGTACAAAGTAATTTACTATAAATTCTTGCTGTGAAATGTTAGGGCTTACTCAAATAAATCACCACAGGCTTCTAAAAGTTAATTTTCAGGGAAAAAAGAAGTGAAGTTCAAATAATTGAATTTGTTGGCAATTACCAAACTCAAAGAATAAACTATCAATATTAAAGAATTAGTAAATCCCTATTTATTGACTGCAACCATAGTTTATTAGATTTCTTACCAGATTAGTATAAAATTTATTTCTCTAAAATTTCAAAAATAAAAAATCTAAAATGTTAATTGAAAAGTTAAAAACAATTCAAAAGAATTATTTTTGGAGAAATGATGATTTTAGACAATTTACACATATTAAACCATTTACATAATAGGTCAAAAATATTAAAATCAATGGTGACTGAGAATAAATATAAAAATCACACATCAGAGTTGGGATTGTATCTTAGTGATAAAGTGTTTGCCTGGTGTATGTGAGGTCCTGAGTTTGATCCCCAACATCTCAAGAAACACCAAAAAAGTCACAAGTCCTTGCTTCTGATAAGCTTTAAGAGTGGAATACTTGAAATGGCTATCACACCAACAAAGCTACACAGGTCCCACAACTATTAAAAATTTTAAAAGTAGGCTAAGAGAACATTATGATTAAGCATAAAAAAGGGCTCAAATTCAGAACTATTTTTAAGATGGGGATTGTATACTAATCATATACTGGGGATCGCACAAGAATATAGATTAATCCACGAGTATTACATCTTACATAACAGAAAAACTCACTGTATTTATTGCCATCCGAGCTTCAAAATTGTCCACACAGCTAAGAACTAGATCAACAGGATTTCCTTCTTCTAGCCCACCATTACTAGTCAAAGAAAACAAATTTTATTTGAAAAAATATCAGGATAGAAAATACATTCTAATTATACTTTGCTGTTCAGTTTTATTCTTTCGTTAAATTTTTTAGTATAATGTAAGTATTTAACATTGAATATCCTGTATATATCAAATATTAAGTAACTATTTGAATGTAAAATCAATGATGCCATCATGGTAAGGGTGAAGGAAATATTAAGTCTGTTCACAACAGTTGCCTTATTAGCTTTTAAAATCTTTTAAAATTTTTTTACTTGTTCTAATTTGTTGTACATGATAGTAGAATGCATTTATACATTTTGATAGATCATACATAAATGGAGTGTAATCTCTCACTTTTCTGATTATACATATTGTAGGATCACATTGGTCATGCAGTCATACATGTACATGAGGTAGTAATGTATTTCACTCTACTATCATTCCTACCCTATTCATGCTTCACTACAAACATAAATGTAACAAAAGCTGATTGAATATAATTCATGACTTTGGAGGTGTTCTGACAGTCTCTGAAGAAAACAATTTTCAGAGAGAAGTATAATCTAGAACACAGAATTTAAATTGAGGGTCCCTTGTTAAAAACCTTTGTAAATATCAGGGGTTTTTGTTTACTTATTTATTTACTTTTTTTTTTTTTCTTTTGGTACCAGGGATTGAACCCAGGGGCACTTAATCACAGAGCCATATCCCCAGCACTTTTTATTTTAAGACAGGGTCTCACTAAGTTGCTTAGGGTCTCACTGTATTGCTGAGGCTGGCCTCAAATTTGCAATCCTCCTGCTTTCTAATACATAAAAATTACTATTTTAATAAACACAAAAACATATTAATCTGTCAATTTGCTAAATTAATCAATGGATCTGTCTAATACTTGCTTAATTGAGCTAGGCATTTTACAAAATATCCATAAATAAAAATCTTACCTTATTCTGTCCATGAAATGTTGAAAGTTTTCCATTGTGGTTATATTATAGTTATGTACTTCAAAAAGAACATCAGGATTAATGTTCCTACGAGGAAAAAAGGGAATGATCATAAAGACTACTAGTAGGTACAGTAAGAAAAAAGCAGAAAGAGCTAAAAAGCATTTAATGTAAATTAGAAAAGTAGAATTTAAGCTACTCAGAGAAAATCCAAAGTCCTCTTCTATCTCTTTTTTCCCACTTTAAGAACTAGGTTTAAATAAATGTGCAGATTGTCATAAGGGTTACAAGAATGTTCCCACCCCAACCTGGATCAATCTATGTGCTGGGAATTACATCTTTACTACTTCTGGTAGCTACAGCTTAGCCTAACAAAACCGCTTCTTTGGTCCATATTCAGTTCAGTATAGGAGTTGACAAACTATGGCCCATTGACCAAATATCTCCACCACCAGATACAGCCTTCAAACTAAGAACAATTTCTAAACATTTGAGAAAAAAGTCAAAAGAATAGTATCTAATAGCATGAAAATGATGAAATTCAAATTTCAGAGCATAGATATGCTTATTCACTTTTGTGTTGTCTATGGCTATTATCATACTACAGCTCTAAAGTTGAGCAGTTGCAGAGACCATAAGACTAAAACATGTACCATCTAGCCCTGTACAGAAAAAGTTTGCCAACCCAAATCCAAGAAGAAAAAGATTTCTTTGTGTAAGTGAAATCTGCATTTTTATAGAGAGAAATTTAAGACTACATATTAGGTTAACTCATACCAAATATACAAAACAAGAATCCACTGAATATAGTCCTTAACTGAAATTCCATTTACCTCAAAGTATGTTCTGCGGCTTGAACTTTACTCAGTCCTGCTTGATGAGGCTGGAAGAAAAGTCTGTTCATGTTGGCCAGTTCCACTTTGTCATAGTCAAAGAGGAGCAACTAAAATGAAAATGTACTCCAATGAAAAACATTCCACAAAACTAAAATTAACAGCAAACTAGTGGACCTTACACTAGCTGGGTTTAAGAGTTTGATGATGACATTAGCTAACTAAGACACTAGGTGCCATAGGTGAATTCACTGAATACTTATGTGAGCTAAAAACACGGGTACTATTATCCCCATCTTAAAGATGAAGAAACTAGGGCACTTGCCCAAAGGCTGAAGATCTTCATTTCTAACGAGCTCCCAGGTGATGTGAGGGCACTACTTAGGACCAGACTTAGAGTAGCAAGACTCCTCCAGTTCTCAAAGTTTAATTAGACCCTTGAACATCATCAGGATCACCTGAGAACAGGTTAAAACGACAATTGTTAGGTCTACTTGATACCTACAGAATCAGAACCACTGATGTAGGTGTTTTCATAAGCTCTCCAAGTGCTTCTAATAATATACTCAAACTTATGAACCACTGATCTTCCCCAATGATCTCTAATATCTTCACCAAACATGTACATAAGTCAGCTACAAGCAATTTTTGGCCTGCCTTTGTAAACCTCTTGAAAGCCATCAAAATGTTAATGAACACTTCTAATATTTTGGTGACGTTTTTGTATTGATGAATGAGTACCAATTCTGAATCCACTTTAAGAATTTGAGGTGGACCAACATATCACGAAGGATGGATAAACTATATGGGAAAATGTTTGCCTTATCAAAATGAAAAACTAAAAGGTATATAATTGTGGAAAGCTTATCTATTCAACTACTATGTATCTAACATTATAGACACTGACTTTATAAATCTAACCGATGGACTGAATTCTGATATGTTTACTTTTCCTTCCCATGATCCAAATAAATTTTTTAAAACGTTTAAAAAACTATAGATTAAAAAATCTGGAACAGTTTCTAGTACAAATTCAAGAGTGAGAAAGACACATGCTCTCTAATTTGTCATGTAATTCTATGTTTAATAAAATAATTCAAATGTTTCAGTGTTTCACTCATAGTTTATCAACTTAACAGTCTTCTTTCTTAATTTCTATATCTAAAACACCTAAGTCCAAACAAAAAAGTTTCTGGACACAGTCCTTGTTTAATTACACATCAGCTTGGATAGGGACTGTCTCAACCTTTTGGGTGGAAAGAACAATCTGAATAAATACACAACAAAATCAGCAGACCATTAGTAGAAAAGAAAAAAGTCCTAACTTGTACCTGATTTGCTCCAGGAGTGAACAGTTCCCTATACGACAGGCAAAGAGAAATATTTTTACCTTACCAATGCCACATCTTGTCAGCATTTCAGCCGTCACACTACCAACTCCACCAACACCTACTATTGCTACAGCAAAGGTACGGATTTTCTGTGAAATGTAAAATTACGTATGTGCTGATTAATAATTCTTTGTTTAATTTGTCAACAGAAATTATTTAATTTGTTGTTCAGAAATTATTACTGAAATTGTCTTCAAAAACTTGGAAAGGGTTATCATACCTCATAGTCGTTTACAATTCCCATTCGCTTCAAGGCCATCAGGCGGCTTAAAACAAAACAAAAAAATGTTTTAAAGCCTACAATTATTTAGTTAATAGTGATATAAACAGGCATACATCATACATAAACACCAAAACTCAATCATTACTTCTATTTTAAAATAAGAGGAATCTTTCATTGGCTTTTTCCAGATGGAATTAAATTACTCAGTAGCTCTAAACACACAGATGCTGTGTACCCTTCCTGGTGTGGCCTGTGAAATAATACATATGTATTTAAAAGCTCCTTCTATGTTCTAAAGTGCAGCCGAGATCAAACACCTGTCTAGTCATTAATAGAAATCCTCTATATTAGTCTCTTCAACAAATAAATCTCCAATCTTCTCTCCTGGTGGGGAAAGGGCATTTGCTCAGCTACCCACAGTAGAGTTAGTGTCCTTGAGTTCTGTTTTTCCAAAAGACCTTCCAGAACTACCTGTACCTATTCTCGAGCCTCTTGGGGCGGGTGGGGGGATTCTATGGTATAAGTTGGGGTGCAGGTTTAAAATTCAACTTAGAATCTGTTAAATCAGTCATGCTTCATCCAAGTTTCTAAAACTGTGTCACTCTAATCTTCAAGTATAGGAACCCACTCCTCTCCCCCAATTTGTTCATGGAAACCCTCTATTTTCTCAATGCAGGATTACCCTTTTTAAAAAATTTCTTTACTGTTAGTTTAGTGGGATGGGTAGAAGTGAGAGTAAGTTCCTGTGGTCTGCCATCTTTATCTTCATGCTCTCTTTAATTTTACAAATAACTTCTGAGAAGATTGTATTGCAACCTTCCTTTACAGATGAGGAAAAAAAATCAGGATAATTAAGACCAAAAAAAAAAAAAAAATCGCAATAATTTACTGCCCACAATCAGCTAACTGCAAACAATTTTAGAGCTGCGTTTCTGGGCCTGGGTTTGAAACTAGGTGTTCTAATCTCAAAGCCTCTGCTTGCCTGTCCAGTTTCTCCATGTGCTTATAATCATATTCTATACCACATATTTTAGTTACTTGTGTTGTATGACCATTATTCCACATCCATTTAGTCTCCAAAACTGAAAAGGACTTTGTATTTCTTTTGAATCATTTGATATAATTAAAATGGTGTTGAACACATACAATGCCATTTGCTGTAGTTTCCAATTACCCTGTACTTTCCCTTTCATAATTTTTTAACTTGTACTACATCTGCATGTTTACTTTTCTATGTTTCTCACACTCATATAGTAAATTCTGGAGGGAAAAGACCATATCTACTTTGCATCCATGGTGCATGCACATAAGAACTACTCATAAAAAGATACCAATGATGGCCAGAGTTAAAAAAAAGAACAGGGCTCAGTAAATGTTTGAGCTGAATGAACAATTCAAAAAGTTAAGGCGGACCAAATTTTCACATACAATTTCACTGCAATAAACAACCTGGATATCAATAGATATCTCCTCTGTAGCAATTTTAATAAAGTCAAATGGTAAAAATGAGATAGAAAATACTAAATGTTTAGACCTGAGTTCTGAAAGTTTTGTTTGTGATTATTACAATGTCAAGGAGTCATCTTTCATAAAAATAATGTCTGAAAGATGACTTTAAATGTATGACCCAAATTCCTTTGCATTTTATTTTGGATGGAAAATTTCCAAGTCTACATTTGTAAAATTCAAACATACTGAAATACACAATTGGAATAGTCTGCACTCATTCTAATTATAGATAATAGTTTATGCTTATTCATCTCTAAAGATTTTTGATCGTTAACTCATTTGGCAATACGGTTAAAACATTCTTCCTTAACCCTGCCACTGAGGCTTTACATGTCACAAGTAACTACTTTACATGTCACAAGTAACTAAAACCCGTTTTAAAAAACATCAAAAATCCTCATGCTCTTTAAAGGGAAAAAAACAACAGCTCTTCCGTATTTCACATGTTAAGATGACTCAGTTTTTAGCCACCCAATTAATGGCTTATTTACTTTTACACAGGAGACAGTTTCATGTGAATTTTGGATTAAGACAAACCTAATGCCAGTTGAGGCTTTGGGCATTATTATTTATATATATATATATTTATATATATATATATTTTTTTCCCACCCCCCTGGGGATTGAACGCAGGGCCTCCGGAATATGCTATACCACTGAGGTACATCCCCAGCCCCGGGTCAGGCTTTATACTATATATAAAAACTTTATAGGTGCGGCTTTCTAAGCCTCATCTATAAAATGGGGGCAAAACCCATTAGCCCGGCTGTATAGTTCTTACCCTTAACCACTGCACTGAACTGACAAGCCTCCTTAGAAAAGGAGAGGAGCGGCAGGTCTTGTAAAGTAGAAAGGCCTGAGATGCCTCAGACCTGGTATGAGGGTGCTCCTTCGCCCTGCTCCATCTAAATCACGCTGGAAAGCCTTTAAAACCTCCAAGTGTAGGCTAAGCGGGCTTTACTTCTGATGTCTTCTGAAAGTTCTTAATCTGAGGAAGCGTGAGGCCTAATTAGAGGCAAGAGCAACAGGAAGCTGAACGCACGTCGGCCGCCGGCGCAGGAGCAGTAACATATGGATGGCTCACTCGGGTTTTTAAAATCAGAGAAAGAACACCTTCCGACCAGCAGTAAGAAGTGGCCTTGCGCGATTGGGAACCGGACCCCAGACCAGGAACAGGGTGGCGGGAGGCCGAGCCTGCGGGATGGGGGGAGCGCCTCCCCCTCGCCACACCGAGGCGGGAACCTCGCCCCCTCGCCGGCCTGCGACTCGCGACACCGGGTACCTGTACGGATTGGAATCCACCACCTCCGGGCTCATCTTCTCGATGCGGGTCCGACCGCCGGCTCCGTCGCCGCCCCCCAGGGCCCGCCGACTTCTCTCCTGGGCAAGTTCCCTCTCCAGCTCCTGTACCCGCTGCTGCAGCCGCTCCACCGACTCGGCCATGGCTGGGACCCCCGCGGCCAACGCTCCCAGCCCGAGCCTTCGCCTTGGCCGCCGCCGCCGCCACCCCAGGCTGCTCGGCTGGGCACCTAGCCGGCGTCTTCCACACCCAGGGACCTAGCGAAGGCCCCCGGCGCTTCCAAGACAGACACGTCGCTGCTACTCCCGAGGACCTTCCAAGGTACCGTTTCCGGTGCGTCGCTGTCATCGCTCCCCTCAGCAAAAACTTGCCTCTTTTGACTTCTTTCTTCGCTACGTCTGCTAGAAGAAGCCGCCGCGGGACTGGGGTTATAAGGACCTAGAGCCGCGGACGGCTACGTTGCCTTATAACTGGGTGGCCAGAAGAAACGGCCGGATCTTTCATTTCTCGGCTCAAGGACCTGACGGTCCTTTTCCGATGCGGACCATGTAGGTCTTCCGCACCCGGGTGCATTAAATTGGGTGGCAGAGACCCCTCCGTCCTTATTCGCCGCAGCCGTCACTGCAGTTTTACTTTTTCTAAAATCGAGCACACACTGGGTGCTTTCCGTATTTCCCAAATCACCGGGTTCAGCAGGCCGGCGTAACTAGGGAATGGAGCCCTGCGGCGTGTGATTGGCTAGAGCCAGGCCCCACCCCGGCCTCGCCCCAAGTTCTGGCGTGTAGTTGCAGCGATCTGGGGAAAATCTTGGCACTCGAAACCTGCCCCGTCCTAGTCTGTGGCTTGCAGCTCAGTGGCAGTCATGGACGCGGATGCTGCCCGCGAGCCCGATACCGCGGAAGTGCTGCCCCAGCACAAGTTAGACTGCAAGTCCCTGGAGGCTTACCTAAACCGTCATTTGCCTGGCTTTGGGGCGGAGCCCGAGGCTTCGTTGACCATTACTCAGTACAGGTATCTATGCAGCAGAAACAAATCTGTGCGTTACTCTCTCTTTCCTTTGGCCCTGGGTGGACCAAAGGAAATACAGGACTATAGAAAGACTCCTAACTTCCAGGAAAGTTGATCTGCCACTTATTACGTGGGAATTTTAAATATATTACATAACTTTGAGAACAAGTTTCCTATTGTGATATTTGCCTGTTTTGATTAGTCTTCATAATGAAATGAAGTAATATGGGTGAAAGGGTATAAACTTTGCAATAACACTGGCATTTTGTCATTGCTGTTTATATTCTTTGACTATTGATTTCAGTGAAAATGGAAATAAAGGAGATGAATCGGAGAGTGTGGGGGTAGAAAAACTAAAAAACTTTATGTCCCGACAGATATTTTAGAATTAAGGAGAGGTGGAATAAAAAAATAGCTGAAGTTTCTGGCCTAGAAGACGTAAACAAACTAAAATAGATCAAAGTTCAATTATCAGTTGTCACATAGAATTTGAATTATTGCCCTTTGAACTTCAAGTCCTGCTTTCGCAAAAAGGAATAATAATATTCACCTTCTAGGATTGTTGTTGAGTTGCTAATTGAAAGATACTTAATTCTGAATTAAATTGAATTTTAAACCATGATCATGCTTAATAAATGAAATTGGTTGTGGTATAGAAATTACTTCCAGAAATGTTCCGAAAGTTGATGTCATACATACAAATAGAACTGGATCCTACAGTGAATGAACACATGAAAAAATTTATGACAGTGGAAGACACATTAAACCACAATGGAAACTTCAATAATTCTGAAGTATCCTTTTTGAAAACCCCACATTTTCAGACTATAAGTGCCAAAACTTTACAGAAGAAACAGCTAACAAATACACATTTAGAAACATTCATAGATTAAAGAGGCAATAATCTACACAGATAATAGTTTATGAAAGTTCAGTAAGCAAATGCACTGTTTCTATATTTTACCAACAGTTGAAAATGAAATTTCAAAAAGCTATAATTAATAAGAGCATCAGAAATAAAAATTACCAGCCAGGCACTGTGGCACATGCCTGTAATCCCAGCTATTTGGGAGGCTGAAGCAGGAGGATCATAAATTCAAGGTCAACCTGAACTATTTAGGCCCTACCTCAAAAATAAAAAAGGAGTAGAGATATAACTAAGTGACAAAGCACACCTGGATTCAAGCTTAAGTATGTGTGTGTTAATGTATGAATTTAATATTGGTTTACATGTTACTATGAATCTTAAGTGTATTAATATTCATCTTATAAAATGTAGAGAAAATGACAAAACTTTATTAGGACTTTAAATAGAGTTTTTAAAATTATGAGATGCCATGTACATGAGTAGGAAAATGCAATATTGTAAATTTTTTTTAATTTTAATTTTTTTCTCTCATTTTTAAGATTGATCCTAGATTTTTATGTGCAGGAGCATAAGGTTAACAATAGCAGAAATACTTCTAAAGAACAACAAAATGGAAATTTGAATAAGAGAGCATGGTATTGGCATAGAAATGGATAAATAGACCAATGAATTTGAGATTTCACAAAAAGATTCAATATTTATAGAACTTTGATATGTGACAGGGCTGGCATTGAGAATCAGTGTGGAGGCAGACTTTTTAAAGAACTTATACTGGGACAATTATTATCCATATGAAAAAGTTGAAATTAGATTCCTTATTCTATCTCACACAACTCCAGGTAGACAAAATACCTATTGTTAAAGACAAAACTAAATGTTTAGAAGACATAAGTGACATTTTATACGTTTGATTTGGAGAAGAAATTCTTTTTAAAAAACCATAAGAGAATAATTGATACATTTTCTTTTCTTTTCTTTTTAGTCCTTGGGCTGGGGTTGTGGCTCAATGGTAGAGAGCTTGCCTGGCATGTGTGAGGCACTGGGTTTGATTCTCAGCACCACATATAAATAAATAAAATAAAGGTCCATCAACAACTAAAAAAAGTTTTTTTAAAGTCCTTAAGGAACATGACAAGACAAAACATTTTCAGTACATATCATGTGTAATTGATTCCTACCTAAAATATAAAGAACCATAGTAGCCCCACAGAGAAAATGGGCAAAAGACTTGAAAATGCTCAACTTAATTATGCTGTAGTAATAAGAGAAATGCCAATTTAAAAAAAAATGAGATACCATTGTACCACCAGATTGACTTTAAAATCTGACAGTATACAGCATTAGTTAGGATACGAGGCAACAAGGACTCATAGGGGTGAGTTAGTATAGCAGCCACTGGAAAACAACTTGGCTTGATCTTGGAAAGATGAAGCTAGGAAGATACGCATGCCTCATAATCCAGAAATACTGTTTCCTAAGTGTACAGAAGAAATTTTTATGCTAGGGTGTCAGGAGGTAACCTATAAAAGCATTCACTTTGTTATACAAAAATCCAGGGCCCAGCAAGTTTATTGGTAGTAAAATAGATGCATGCATTGTACTATAATGATATGAAGGAATACCATACAGCAGTGAAAGTGGGTCCCTGCAGCTGTACACAGCACAGAATAAAAAACGTGGACAAATAAAAAACACATTTAGCATATTGTTTAATTAATCAAACTTCAAAAGAAGGGTAAATATGAAATTCGGGACAGTAACTCTGAAGAGGAAGGACATACAGAGGACTTCAAAGATTTGATAATTTTCTCAGGGTAGTGAGAACATTGGTGTTTGTGGTATTATTCCTTATGCCTTGTAAGTGTTGTACATTATGAATTTTTGAATTTGCAGAAATTAAGTCACTGGAAATACAAATAATTTAGAACTTCACAGTAATGAAAGCATTATATAGCATGATACAACAAATCTTGTGACTTGCTGCTGAGTGTCTAGTATGTATCTGGCACTCTCCCATCCACTGGGATATAACAAAGAATTTTGTCATTGGGAACTTCCATTCTATTTAAAGAAGACGATTTCTAAATATTACAATTATACACAGGTGGGAGAGAAAAGGAAACGTTTAAGGGCAAGGCAGGAAGCCTTCATTTAGAAGGTAGCACTCCCCAGGAACTTGAAGGAGATGAGAATGTGAGCCATGTAAAAGTTTGAGAAAGTGTTCAAGACACAGGGAACCGTTAATGCAAACGCCCTGAAGGGGGCATATGCCTACCGTGTGGAAGACAGGCGAGTGTGGCTGAAGAGTGTAAGTAAAGGCAACAGGAGCCCTGTCAGTTGTTAGAACTGGGCCTTGACATGTTGAGATGGGGAAAGATTAGAGATTTTTGAGCAAAGGAGGAAAGTGATTTTTTTTTTTTTAAACATAAGGGTCATTGATATGAACAGAGGTCAGAAGGCACATTCTGAAGAACACATTCCAGCAAGTGAAAGAGAAATAGGGTATACTAATAAAATTCTCTAAAACTCTTATTTGAGGCTTAAAAAACAATACATAGTTGTCTTATGCATAAACAAAAAATTCTTATGGAGTTTAAAGGACTTTTAATTATCATTTAGCTCTAAAGAGTTTTTTAAATTTATGAAAGAAATGAGAAGATAATTTTTTCCAATATGAATTTTCTATGAAGCACCACACTCTCTCCTAATTTTTCCATACTAAAAGAAAAACAGGTAATGCTAGTGTGGTGCAGATTGCATTGCAGATTCAGTACTGTTTTCCTTATCCTGCTGTTGGTCTTTATGTGGTGGCTCTGGTTCATTTGCTCTATTCCCCTTCCTTGGAATCACTGTCTGATCCACCTTCAACCATGGCAGACTGCTTGTCTTGGAAGAACTTTCACAGGCTTTGTCTGTGGAAACAGCTCCTTTCCTTTGGGGTAAGATAGTGAAAAATGCTTCCTGCCAGTCTCTTGTTTCCAGGTATCCCAGAATAATCTCAAATCCGTGATTAACTGCCAAAATTTTTTGACTATTCATCTTCACAAAATTTTCAAGGGGGAGCTATACATGAATCAATTTAAAAAATCTGATGCTTATTTATATTTATATATAAATCCCTTATGATGGTTGTGATCCGCTAATCCTCCGATCACATATGCCTTTGATTCATCTAATTCCTTTCATATGTTAGGTTAGATGAATCTGATGTAAGATAGACAGATCTTCTTTTTTTATGAGTTCACTATAGTGCTCTGGTTTCATGTGGCTGTCCTTCCAGTTGCCCCATCGTTTGTCATTTTCATCCATGTTCTTTTTCAGTTGGCCTCTGTGGCTTAAAACTGCACAAGATGCAGTGCACCTCGGTTTTCTGCATAGCATCGTTGAATCTACTTATGAAGTTTCTCAGTGTCCTTTAATGCCATCAGATCATCAAAACTACAGTCAATGACAAGGGGGAGTGTGCTATGAACATGTCTTTGAACACGTTTTCTGTCATTTGAGTTTGATTCCAGTTGACTCTCCCTCTAATTTCTTTCTCTTTAGTTTTTCTTTCCACTTTTATATGTGATATTCTCATTGTTCTTCCTGTGATTTCTGTTTTATTAGCTTCTTCATCTGTCATGTAGATACTGGTTCAGTCCCTTCATCTAATCTTGGTTTCTCTCTTTCCTGGTCTTCACTTAAGTCTTGCTTCCTTTCAACATTAGAAGTATCAATAAATGCTGGTGACATTTCAGATGACATTATGTGGTATTTCAAATTGATGGGGAACATGGTAGTTCATTCAGAAAGCCTCTGATGTGTTTCTGATGCCGCTGGTGAGTCCTCCTTTCTGCTTGTTGTGTTGAGAGTTGACTGATGAGGGCAAGGTGAACACAAGACAAGTGTATTACAGTGTTCCAGTGGAGAGAAATTAGTGATGTGGACTAGCACGGTAGTGTAGAATATGTGAAAAGTGGTCATGGTGAAGGCATATCGTGAAGAATTTACTGATGTGGCATGGGAAAGAAAAAAAAAGAGACAGGAATTATTCCATTTTTGCCACATTAGCTGTAACTTTGGGGTTATCATGAACTGAAATAGAGGTAATTGTAAAAAAATTAAAAAGCAGATTAGAGGACTATCAGGAACTTGATTTGGGAATGTTAAGTTTCAAGGTGGCTTTTAGTTATTCAAGTGACTATTTCCAGCAGCTGGATGTGAGTCTAGAGGTCAGTATGGGTCCGAATAGACATAATTTTGGGAGTTATTGACATAGAGAAGGAATTTGGAGGCATGAGATCAAAGAATTATAGAGAAAATGAGTCATAAAGCTAAGGTTTAAAAATTGAGTCCACAGCACCCCACTATAAAGAACTTGGAGAATTAAAGGAATCTACAAAGGAGTCTGAGAAGGAGTGGCCAGAGCGGAGGGGAGAACATGGTTCGTATCAGTGACCTTGAAAAAGTAGTTTCAGTGGAAATGTGGGAATGAAAGTTTGATTGAAATGGGTTTGAGAAAGAACAAAAAGAGGAAAATTGGAGCAGGGAGCATTTCCACAAAGGGGAATAGAAATGTTTTAAGTGGAAGAAGTGGGGTATAAGAAAAAGCTTAAAAATACACACACACACACACACACACACACACACACACACACATATGGCATGCTGTGTGCCAGTGGCAGAGATCTGTAATTTGTGCAAGAGGGATATCTGTAATGAAGACCTTGAAGGCCAGAATAGTTCATTTCATAAGGGATGGGGTTGTTCTTAGACATAGATGTGAACGTTCTTCTGTAGACTCTGGAGAGAAGACAATAATATGTGGATATGGATAATTGTGTGCAGTGGGTATTGTAGTACAAATTTGTGGAAATTCTGATCCAATTGTTGTTTCTCACTGAATTGGAAACCTAGGTAATTAGCTGAGAGTTAAAATGGAGGAAAAGGGGCTAGAGGTTTGAGGAGAATGAAATTATAAAGTCATTCAAGAGCTTGGAAGAATAAATGGGCTGAGGAAAAATGATTGCCAAATGGGGTCACTTTGAGGTTCATGGTGATGAATTTGAAGGATGAGTAGTTATTTTAGTAGATATTTGTTTTACTCAGGTACTCTTTTTATTGTTTCTGTATACATCCAGCTTTTTTGGGTTTTTAATAGCCAGCACCTGTGACTCTTGTTTGTTGGTTGGTTGGGTTTTTGTTTCTTTTCTCTCAGGATAATAGACACTGCAGGGTTCTCCTCATGCCCCAATCCCTGCCTACACTCCCATGAGTTACCCTCTTAGGAGCTTTGTCTTAGAGCATATCCTTGCTTGTCTTTCTTCCCTTCCCTGACCACCAATTCTTTATTAGTTTCTCAAGCACTTCTTTAAGTCGCTTGTTCAAACATTTTTTTCCTCAGGGTCTGCTTCTCACAAACTTAACCAAAATCAATAATTATGACCATACATTTCTTTCTCTAGCTACTTTCAGTTATATAAGTATAAGCAGAGATGTGGATCTAACCAGGATGGGGATTTTTACAAGCAAATACCATAAAGTGAGAAAGGGCAAGTGTATTGAAGGTATATTCAAGGTAATGGTTGTGTAATTTACCATTAAGTTTAAGCTAGTTAAGGAAGGATGTGGTGGGGAGAGGTGAGTGAAAGGAAGTATGATCAATGGATGGTAAGGTGCTAGGACTAAAGGATTGTGGAAATTGAGGTACTAGCCAGAGTGAGTAGAAAAATAGGAGATCAGAGAAATGCTTAAACAAAGTAGGACTATGCAGTGCTTTGATTGTTGATGTTCATTAGGTGTAGGATCTAATAACATGACTGACATAGTGTCAATGAAAATATCAATGGAAGAGAAAAATTCAAGAGACTGACAGATTTTGAGTATTAGAATGGATATCCATGTGAATTTTGAAATCACTAATCAAGTATTGTTTATGAGAATAATTGTCAGTCAAGCTAAAATCCTCCAAAAATGAAGGGGAATGATCTGGGAGTCAGTAGGTGGCTACAGTAAAATAAAGGATAGATGGTGAAAGCAAACTAACCCAAACTGGGAACAGACCTCAATGAATCAGCAAGTATTTATTAAGCAGCAGAATGGTACGTTTTCAGAAGAGAAAATGGCGATTGATTACAATGGCGATTGATTTTGATAGGGTTTAAGTGAGATTTGGGTCATTTGGGTCATAACAAGTGAGATTTGAATCATTTGCCAAGTCCGTCAGTTGGGCAGTCAGGGAGAACAGTTGTGCAAGTTCAAAGCCTAAATCATGGGAACAGTTGCAAAATTCAAAGCCCTTTATTGCTGGGAAAGCGTGAAAGTCCAGAGCCGGAACCCATTGTTTGCCTTCTCTCCCTGGGACTCATTGTCCTCCTTTCTCCCTGGGATTTGTTGTTCCCCTTTTTCTCTGGGGTTTGTTGTTTTCCATATCCTTCATTCCAGACTCTGAAAAGGGATAATGAATTGGAGCATAGACATCAAGTCTGGCTGTTTCCTGCTGAGAAGTGGTGAAGTAGGGAGATCCTTCCCCCTTTCAGAGCCCTGGAAGAGAACATGGAGACCCTGGTGCCCAATGTACGTGCAGAGTCTCATGATGTGAGATTGGAGGGTGGGGTTATACAGAGCAAAGAGTCTGGAATGAGAATGAATGATATGAACTACATCTCCAGACCCATGGGATGGCTGATGTGGGAAAAAATCTACCCCTTGGGAAGTCTGCAAAATAAACAGGGTCCTCCTGGGATATTCGTATTTGAGAGCAAGAAGATGAAAAGCTTATTAAGAGAAAATACTGAAGATGTATGGGACTGTGAAGTACTGTGAGTCCCAGGGGCACAGTGGAAAGGCATCAGAAGTTTGAGATATGAATGAGGGGCAGGAGAACACACAATAAGGAATGTGCAGAGCCTTATGGTAATTATAATGCAGTAGACAAGTGGTGGGAATTTGCGAATCTCTGTTGATGACATTGCCAGGGATGAAGACCACCATGGTGGTCTCAATGCAGGGGTGCTATGAGTAGTGTTAGGAAATGGGATGGTGTAGTATTACTAAACTCAGGTTCTTTTATCCAGAGTTGGTTGAAAGGGTACAGGAGGGATGCCTAAGAGTTCAAGTTTGCCAAGTTGATTTTCATTCTTCATCACTGCTCACTCACATAAACCTGAACAAACCAAACTGATTGTGAGAGTAGATGGTGAAGGTCTGAGATTCCTTGGTATGAACAGCAGTATTATACTTAGTCAGAATGTCATGACTTAATAGTGGTTTCCATGCTAATGGACAAGGAGTAACATTGAGGAACTGCAAATCCTTAATATTTTCAAATTTATCTCTGGATGAAGGGTTAAGATTTAATAGGACAAAATGCTGCCTAGGTAGCCACAAACATAACTGGCCTTTATAGGGTTGATGCTTTCTTTTTTCCAGTTATTGTTTGGGGTTTTTTTGAATTTTTAGAATTTATTTTATTTTTACAGACTTCATTTTGATTCATTGTACACAATTGGGGTACAACTTTTTGTTTCTATGGTTGTACGTGATATAGATTCACACCATTCGTGTAATCATACATGTACATAGGGTAATGATATCTGTCTCATTTTACCGTCTTTCTTACCCCTGCCCCCTCTCCCCTCTCATTTTTTCCAGTTCTCCTGTTGAACAAGTCCTATGGTAATTTCTGGGTGTTGGAAGTTTGGAGATGCAGGTAGAGCCACCACCAAGGTGACTCCATGGTTCTGAGACTTGTCTACCAAGACATGAATAAAGGGTTAAAATTTTTTTCTCTTTCTTTATGGACAAATTAATTTTCTAGCTGTGTTACTCTGGAAACTTGGTAAAGGCGACTTACCTACTGTGTTTCTAGGCATTATTTATGGTAAAAATAACATCTAATTGAGAAACATCTGAACTGGAAGGTCTGTAAATGAACTTTATCTGTTAAGAAGTTATACCTTTGGGCCTCCCTGCTTGTAGCAAGTGCTTGCTGCTGGTCTTGTCCCCTGTTAGGCCCTAAAGCTGTGTACAAAGGACTGGTGCTGGAGATGATGGTTCCTATGGAGCATGAGGCTTTGCTGTGGTCTGAACACTTGTGTCATCTTCAAATTCATGTGTTGAAATTCTTACCGCCAATGTTATGGTATTAAGAGGAGGGCCTTTGGGAGATGATTGGAGGAGGCTGAGCCCTCATGAAGGAATTAGTGTTATAAAAGAGGCCCAGGAGACCTGCCTTGCTCCTTCTGCCATGTGAGGAAATGATGAGAAGGCACCATTTAAAAGAAAGCAGGCCCTCACCAGATACCACATCTACTAGCACCTTGATCTTGGACTTCACAGGCTCCAGAACTGTGAGAAGATGCCTGGTCTGTGGTATTTTATGCAGCCTTTAATGGACCAAGACAAAACTTCTCAACCAGGTAGCACCCACACCCATTGCCTGCTGTCATTACCTTGCACTTGTGCTATCACTAAGGGGACACAAGGGATGTAGAAGAGACCCCAGACTGTCACGTAGGTTACTGTAAGGAGTCCAGTGAAGAAACTCTGAGGCTGTCCTGCCATCATACAGTGTATCTTGTCTTTATTAGCTTCTAAGTGAACTGATGCTAAAGGTGCTCTATTAGGATCTGGTGAGATTGCTATCTACTCGAAGTCTTCTCCAACCATGTGAGGTCTCTAGCTGCACACCTAAATGTAATGATTGCATTTTTGTTAAAAGAAATTAGAAAAGCCAAAAGTGCCACCTTTAGATTGTAAATCAACATATTTCTTTTAGCATCAAATGTGTCATCCAAGTCCTCAACAATAGTTACAAGTTGGCTTAATGATGATCATCCTGACGTTGAGGCCACCACTACTCCAGATTATCTGGAGGCCTGATGATTAGAGTGGTCAACCTTAACCAATGCTATGTTGACAGCATCAGTGATAACCTCCAATGCAGGTGAGCATCTGCATTTTTTTTTTGTCTTTGTTCAACCCATGGTAGGAATTTCCTAAGAAGAAAAGCTTTTAGTTTTTTAATTGCTGTTTGGGGGATAAAATTCATATAATATAAAATTCACAATTTTAACAATTTTCAAGTGTATAATTCATTTTGTTTTCAGTATATTCACAATATTGTATAACCATCACCATTATCTAACCTAGAACATTTTGTGTCACCCCAAAAAGAAACTTCATGCTTCTCAATTTCCTCCTCCCCCATCCATTAGCAGCCACTATATTAATCATAGTATTAGATGGTATCATGATAATTGTTCTTTGATATGAATCCTGGGCATGATGTTTCTGGCTTATGGGAGAAAGATGGCTCTGCTACTGCGTGTGTCTGGCCTCACTCTTGTTCTTTCGTGATGGAGTGGGAGTCCTAGGGAAAAACTTAAAAGATCTGTGCCCTGCCCCCACCCACCCCACTGCCACCCCCACCGCCACTTTCCCTATTGCCTGATGCCTCTAGGATTGATTCCTTTGCTTGTTTAGTTAGGGTTTCTCTTTATACTATTGAATTCTTAAAAAGTTGGATGATGCTTAACCACCCATGTTATCAATGAAGGTGTAGATTGGATGGTTTTGTTAATTGTAGTGTATATCCTTAGTCCATGTGAGAATTTCTGTACAACTGGAGAGGAAAACCAGTGCATTGGTGCCCATGATTTACCAGGGGTACTTCTGCACACTCCTGGCCCAGATGCTCACTCTGGGATCTCACTTATCTCTTCTTTTGTAGAGAACTGAATTTATTTGCTCCCCTTGGTGACATATGGAGGGGGGGTTCTCTCTCCAAGAGCAGATAAGGGGATACTAACCCAGATATTCCAGGATCCTTGAATGTTTTTCTGACTGATTACCTGCAATTTATTCTCAGCTTTTATTTACTTAGATCTATGCATTATCATGGGTTACGTCTGATAAAATATGATTTGCCGTCAGCGGGTAAGGTCCTCTCTTCCACCTGTTTGGGTCATAGATTCTTAGCTACGAGTATATTGCATGTGAGATGCTGATAGCACCACTGTTGGGTTTCTAACATTCAGGTGGATTTCTTTCCATTTCCTGTCTTTTCTGACATTTCCACAGGATTTGAAGAAGGAAAACATATCCTTATAACTCACCTTTTCTTTGGTTTTATCTAGATCAGGGAAGTCCAATCCAACTTTTCATCTCCAGAAGGGCTTTCAAGCATATGTACTCAGGAAAAAACCACCAGGTTCACTCCTTCCTAAAGCACATAAGGTAGGACACATAAATGTAAAGGTATATTTTTTGGTGACAAGTGAACACCTTTTATATACACAAAAATAATTTAAATTGCTTTTTTAAAGCCATCTTCTGGCTACTGATTAATAGGAAATGCATTTTGTTTCTATTAAAATTTCCCTTGAATTGTATCCCTTTTTGTTTTAGAAAAGAATTTGGGGTTGAAATCTAAGGCCATCTTAGGCCATTCATCTTGATAAGCAATCATCTTATGATTCCTCCCTGTATACTTGGCAAGAAATACAATGAGCCCATGAATATTTTCAGTGTTGCTCATTTCTAGATGTTTTTCTTACATAAATGTATCTAATAACAGTATCTATTTGCCGAATTATTTTAGTATACTTGCTACAAGGCTTTAATCTTTTGGTGATAAGAAGACTTGAATAAGCATTTTAATGTATTCTCTAAATATTAGACTTAGCAGCAAGAATTGTAAAAGATTTTTGTTAAAAACTAAGTTTTCTGATTACCCTGAGTTGAGCACTTCAATACATATGTGAATCAAGGCATCTCATTATATCTCAGAAATATATACAGATATTATATTCATATCAAAACATTTTTTTTAAAGTGGGTTTTCCTGTTTGCATAAACAGATATTGCCTATGGATATTTAGAGAATAGGACAGAACAGAAATCATAGTACTGGAGAATAGTAAAAACACTATGCATATTTATGGTTTTACTATGACCTTGTTTAACAGGTGCTTCCCAGGCTTAGCTCAATGGGAAAGGACCACTGTGGGCTGGGCTTAATATCACAGTAATGAAAATTGGCAGGTTCTAACTTTCTTGGTCCCATCATATTGGAAGACTGTGATTGAGCACTAGAATGGACATTTGCCTGCGTTCCCTTGGGAGCTATGAAAGAATAGACAGCCAGTGAGCAAGGAACTGCTGAGAACAAAAGAATATTTTATGATATGACCTGTGAAAAACTATTGCTGTCACAGTACCAAACTCAGGATCAAACCCTGTGCCCATCGTTGTATCTTAATTAAATTATAATTTTTTAGATCTGGTTTAGTTTATAATTGTATGATAGCATTAAGACTACTGTTAAGGAGCTGTAGCTCAGTGGTTGAGGGCTTGCCTAGCACATGTGAGGCCCTGGGTTAAATCCTCAGCACCACATAAAAATAAATAAATAAAATAAAGGTATTGTGTCTGTCTACAACTAAATTTTATATATATATAGACTACTGTTAAGGAAATTATTACTGTTACCCTCTGTGTTATTTGTTGACACTGCTTTATAATTGATTGATTTCTTACCTGAAGGTTAGTTTACACGTAGTTATTAAATTTCTATGTTTCTGATTTTAACAATCCATCATGCTATTTAGATTGACAGAGAATTTAAAGTCCAGAAAGCCTTGTTTTCCATTGGCTTCCCTGTTCCCAAGCCTTTACTGTACTGCAAAGATGCTTCAGTCATTGGAACAGAATTTTACGTGATGGAACATGTACAGGTACATTAGCAATCTTATTTCATTGTTCTTGTTTTTAATTATGAAGTTAATTATGATTTATTAGATGAAATTTTATTATAACATTCATAAATGACAGTTTATTCAACTGTTAATTGGTTAATCAGTTTGCTTTATAAAGGCTTAAAATTTTGTTTTAATTTGAGCACACATAATGTGGGAGGGTTGGATTAGACTTAAGAACAAATTTAATAATTAGGGAATATTGACTTATTCTTAAATCTTCCTATAGGTGTCAGAAGAGAGCTATCTATAAATAGCAAGTTGTCCTGGAAGTTGTGGGTGAGGGGGGTGCAGTAGTGAATTCCCTATAGAAAAGATCAAACCATTAAGAACAATAAATTCAAATTATTTTTTATTTTGATTTTTGTAAAATTCAAGTTAAGAGTAGTTTTGACATTTATGTTCATCTTGGCACATCCTTGTATTTTCCTTCTGAATGTACACTCTTATATTTAATATGTTTCACAAATGAATGTATTTCTGACATATTCTACAAGGTATTAGTTTTGGTTTCAAGCATTTAAATTACCCATTGCAATCACTTCCACAGGGCCGAATCTTTCGTGACTTTACACTTCCTGGAGTTAGCCCAGCAGAACGCTCGGCCATATATGTGGCCGTGATAGAAACCCTGGCTCGATTGCATTCTTTGAATTTACAGTCGTTGCACCTGGAGGGATATGGTCCAGGTGCTGGGTACTGCAAAAGACAGGTGATGTATCAGTTTAAAGTAGTAGACTACTTTCTAAAGTTCCTGGAAATAATATAGAGTTCATTATTTGTTAAAATAAAAACCTGTCATTATATAGTTTTCTGAAACTTTGTTATTTGCTATTTTTACATCATTCTTCAGATTGACTTGTTTTTAGGCTGCTGTTTTCAGACTCTTCACTTAATTTACCAATATATTTTCTGCCCAGTTTGTTTTCTTTCCCTCTCTCCTCCCCTCTCCCTGCCTCCCCCCCCCCCCAACCCCACCTTTTTGTGCTGGGGATTGTACCCATGAGCAAACTTATGCTATGCAAGCACTCTACCACTGAGCTAATTCCCAGCCCACTTTTCAACATTTTTTTGATTTTGACACATTGTCTCACTTAGTTCCTCAGGTGGACCTTGAACTTGTTTTCGTCCTGTCTCCTGAATCACTGGAATTGTGGGAATAATCAGGCCAGAAGCAGCAAAAGGCACTAGAAGAGTGGGAGAACTCAAAACTTATTTTACACCAGCAGGTCCCCAGGAAATCAGACTCCTAATTCTGAGTGCACGTCACCAGTTTTTCACAACATTTATATGCTATCTAGTGTTAATAAATTTTCTGGTTGACACCATTCATAGTTGTACACAGGTTTTTAAGTAGAAAGCATGTTTTCAGAAGAAGAGTTCAATAAGGGGAAGAACTGGCTCCTTTTACAAGGCCTTGGGCCTGAGCCTACACAGCGGTGTCACACTTCAAAGGAAAGTAGTTAGATTCCAGGGGAAGTAATTTACAATCCAAAAGGTAGGAGGGGACAGTGCTAATCAAGTTCCCTGAAGAAGAGCTGACTAGAAAAGGGAGGAGATCTCTCCCTTTCCCAGGCACTAATTCTCATGAAAGTGTTCTTAGTTTATTTTGCCTCAGGCTTGGGTTAGTTACCCATTACAGGATTACGGGTGTGCACCACCACGCCCAGCTATCAGTTTTCCCTAAGTTGTGCCAGCAGATATTTATTAAGCTTTACTGTGTGTTTAGTTCTTGCTAAGTATTGTGTAAAGTAACAAGAGGAAAGGTTCTTCTAAAGAAACGTCATTTTTGAGAGACCTATATATGAACCTGTACATCTCGTATACATGAAACTAGATAAGTGATATAAAAGAGTATATAATCTAGTAGTGAATTGTTTGGTGCTACCACAAGAGCAATGCCAACCAGAGCATGGAGATTGCTTAGGTGGGAAACACTTTCTGGGAAAGATATATCTTGCAGTGGGTATTTAAGGAAAGACAAAATTTGGAGTGATAGGTGAGTCTTTCAATCAAGGGAAAGCAAAACCAAATATGTAGGAGGCTGCTTCCCTTTGTAAGCATACCAGTTTGGGTGGGGGAAAGCTGAGGAGAATGGGAACTAGGTTTTAGAGAGTACTTACTCTGTGCCAGGCCCTGTGCCAGATGACCTGTTGACCTTCTCTTTTTTAATCTTTGCGATAACCATAAGGACATAGGTGTTATTACTCCTATTTTGCAGATGAGGAAACCGAGGCTTACACTGACCAGGTAATACATAAGTAAGTGGCATGGACATAATTTAAACCTAGATTAGTAAGATTCTAAAGATGAAGGTCTTTGCTCTATTGTATTAAATTGAGCAGAGATACACTGGGAAATGAAAAGATAAAAGCAGATACATAATATAGTCTCACTTGTTGAAGGACTCTGGAAATAATGGATTGGTTTGTTTTTAGTTCTAAAAATAGGAAGTATTTGTACTACTTATACCTGTGGTGTATTTAGAAGACTGTGAGTTTAAGAAAGGCTATTAAAATTGAAAGTCAAAATCTCCTTTCTTCTGCTAGTCTCTGTATTTCCTTTTTCAGGGGCTACTTGTTTCTTGTGGCCTTTCCAGAAATGGTTTATGCCTATTTATTTGTATGTGTGTGTTTGTGTACATTCTCCGCCCCCCCGCCCCCACACACACCATTGTCCCCAGATAAAGACCATGCCCCATGTCTCCATTCCTAGGCCAGGTTTTGGGGGGGGGGGGGGTTTTGGTTTTGGTTTTGGTTTTGGTTTTTTTTTTTTTTTTTTTTTTTGGTCATTGTCTGACATAAAGCTTGGTAAGTAAAATGAGGTGAGATAGGAAAGACCTAAGTGTTTAAGGTTTGGGACTGGTACGAGTATTTTAACTGACATGATTTTTCATTTACCGGCATTTATCTCAAGCATTTCAGAGTAAAATGAAACTTGAGATAAATGAATTTGTTTTAATTTTAGAATTGCTCAATCTTCCATTCCACTTTCAGCACTATAATTTTTCCTATTTGTATCTTTAGGTCTCAACCTGGACAAAGCAGTATCAAGCTGCAGCGCATCAGGACATCCCTGCCATGAAACACCTGTCTGAGTGGCTAATGAAAAACTTGCCAGATGATGACAATGAGAACAATTTGATTCATGGAGATTTCAAGCTTGATAACATCATTTTCCACCCTAAGGAGGTACTGTAAGCCAGGCTTACAGTAAGTCCAGTAGGTCTCAGTTGAAACACAAGTACTAAGTAGATGCCCCCTGGGGCATCCCCATGGAACCCAGCCCTTCCTGCCTTCCTTACAGCTCAGGATGTATGCACACTCAAAACTTCAAAAAACTATTTCTAGCACAGATAGACGCATACTTTTAAGGAGGGTTCTAATCTTAAATGGTATCTGATTTTCTACTTAAAAAGGACTTGGAATTTTTATATGTATGTCACTGTTTTCAAAGACATTTTTCATTTACTATTTAAAAATTTGACTTATCCATGTTCTTGTTCTTCCTTCTGTTTCATTTACATTTCTTTGGATTCTTTTTGTCTTATGCTATTAAGAATTTTTAATTTGTTTATTATAAACTCAGAGAAGACAGAATTCCAGAGGAGTCTTTCTAAGGCCTTAGAGGAATTGCATGAGATTAATGTAACCTTGCCCTGTGTAAATGTACACAGTGTACTCTTTAGATAAAGTAGTTTAGAAAAAGAGTACTAACAAATCAAAGATTTACAGTTCCCCGAATCCTGCTTCTTAGAAGAGGATTTTTCTGGGTCCATTAATTTTCTCACAATGCTAAATTTTTTTAGAACAGTAAGAGTTGCTGTAAACTTATATGCTATACTTTTGGGTTTCATATTCCTTCTTTGCAAGAAGAGTACAGGGAAAAAATAGCATTATACGTTGCACTGCATTGTTTTCATAATTCAAAGTATCCTTATAAAAATGATTTTATAAGAATATGTGACCACATTTACCAGCAGGACAGGAAATTTTTCATAGGAAAGTTAGTTTGGATATTAGAATTATGTGTATATAATTATATACAGATGCTCCTCAACTTATAATGGGATTAGATTCTGATAAACCCATTGTAATTTGGAAAGTGCATTAATACACCTACTTGACTGAACATCATAACTTAGCAACACAGTATGCTGGGGAGTATTGGTTGTTTACCTTCATGATGGCATGGCTGATGGAAAGCTGAGGTTCACTGCCACCGTATAGAACCACAGAGGGTACTGTAGTTCCTATCATTAGCCCAGGAAAAGATCAGGATTTCTATGGTCATTGAACCATTTCATAAAGTCAGAAAATTCTAACAATCATAAGTAGGGGACCATTTCAGTGTGTGTGTGTGTGTGTGTGTGTGTGTGTGTATGTGCACATGCATAACCTTTTGTTGATGGCATGCATGAATTTGAGATTCTAATTTTGTTAGCTCTCCACCTTAAGATTAGAAAAATTAAATAGTGCCAGTTTATTACCTGGAAACTTATAAAAGCTTACACCTTAAAACATCAGGATCTGACTATCTTTGACCAATATTATTTGATTCACTAATATTTCAGAGCCTATCTTTGACTACTCAGAACCCTTAATATGTTCTGTAACAAGAATTGTTTTCTATTCTTTACTTAAGCAAGTAAGGAAAAATCCAAGCCTAGGTCTCCTAAAAGATCATGTTGTTTACTAAGATGTTTAAAGATTGATCTTAATATGCTGAACTAATGGTAAACCATTATAAATATCAAATTGTTTTCCCCTTTTATATTTAATCTCACATTTTAAACCCATCTCTTACAGGATTAAAGTAGCCGAACAGGTATCATCTATCTTCAGATAAGCAAGGTATTCAGTTGTTTGGGAGAGACATTTGTTTTTAAAAGGAAACGACTCATATTTCAGTTATTTAGCTGCAATACTAATTTGTTAATATGTATCATCATCTTTTAATTTTCTAGTAGTTAGAAAAATGTTTTCTTTATACTCAGCAATCTCATGATTATTAGTTAAATCAAATTTAACCAACCTTCCTCCAATAACTATTGTAGCTAACTCTTCATGGATGTAATCTTTTTTTTTTTTTTGGACCCGGGGATTGAACCCAGGGGCACTCCACCACTGAGCCACGTCCCCAGCCCTATTTTGTATTTTATTTAGAGACAGGGCCTCACTGAGTTGCTTAGGGCCTCGCTAAGTTGCTGAGGCTGGCTTTGAACTCACGATCCTCCCGCCTCAGCCTCCCAAGTGCTGGGATTACAGGCGTGCGCCACTGCACCCAGCTTTCATGGATGTAATCTTTGGTTGGCAAAATTCAAGACAATTAGCACTTATTCATTACTATGGTGCTCTGAAACATGGGATGGAGAGGAAATGCAGCTCTTAATGAGGTCAAAATAGAGATGTAAAGAAAAGATACCTAGGAATTAGCAAGAGAACAATGGTATCCATATGCTAACATATATCACACGAGGTGAATATAAGAGTAAATGAAAAAGGAAAGATACCCACTCTGGACTAACACGAAAAGCTTCAAAACTTTAAAATGTAATTTCACTTAATAGTATGTCTTTTTTCCTTTTTAAAAAATTTTCACAGTAGGAAATTGGACTTGTTCCATGAGGTCACTACACAAATTGCTAGATCAGCCTCTGGATTACATGCCAGGTCAAATATGTATATGTATATATGTATATGTGTACAGGGATATGATCAAAACTTTTTTTTTCTATTCAGGTTAAGGATTTTGTCTTTATTTTTTTTTTATCTTTGTCTCTGGAATCTACATAATAGATGCAGAGAGAGAGAGAGAGAGTGCGAGCGCATGAGTGCGAGTGAGAGCACACAAGAGTAAGAGAGAACACCCACTGGTCTGTGAGCTCCTTTAAAGCAGACTGTGTTTTATATTTATAGAGCAGGTGCTTACATGATTCTGAATGAATCTATATTGAAAGAGTTGGTTTGGTTCATAGTGAAATTATACAGATATAATGAAACATACTTATTACAAAAAAATAATCAGTTTTAGTTAGTCAGTAGTAACTATTCCGATCTCATATATTTACACTTAATTTTCGTTCCCTGGCAGTGTGACCTTAAAGCAAATCATGTAAACTCTGTACTGCAGCTGTTATTTTAACTTTCCATTTTGGAATAATTATAAACTCACAAGAAATTGTAAAGCTAGTTGAGTTCCTGAGCATCCATCAGTTGGGTTCCCAGAATGGATCTTACACAAGTGTAGTGTATTATCAAAGCCAGGAAATTGGCACTGCATGCCTTCTCAGTTGGAAAGAAATCCAGGGCTGCTGAGCAGCTAAAATGAAGTAATAAATATGGAACAATTAGCCGACACCTGGCACATAGCTAATGCTCAATTTATTTCAATTATCCTCTCTTTCCCATTTTTTTCTCTTTGTTTTCCTATCCTACTTTTCTAAGACTGCATATCAAGTTCTATTCTTTGGAAAAATATTAAGGTATATGTAAATCTCTCATAATACATACCAAAAAAGTGGTTGTAGGGGATAGAACTATAGGAAACTTATAATTGTACATTGTTATAAGATTTAAGGTTTTTTGTTTTTTAAAGCAGCAGCTCTGTTTTATTTTTATCATTAGAAAATACGAAAAGAGATAAAAACAAGTTCAGATGACAAATCTTCCAGAGATGTCTGATCTAAACCAGTAAAGGGTTGCTAAAGGGCACAACAAAACATAAGTGTGTTCCTCAGTTTTTTAATCACTGGTAATTTCCAGTTAATTATTTGTGCAGCATTGGGAGCACGTTCAAGCAAGTATTTAGTACTGCAGCAATGTTGTGATAGTACCATAATGTCTGAAAAACAATTATTTATCAACTTTTCTAGATAAGAACTGATAGATAAATGTTTAGTTTGGAGTTTAATATAAAAATCTAAATATTGTCATTTCAACTTGAAAAACAAATATATTTAATTAAAAATAGATAAATCCAAACATATTTCACATGCATTCATTAATTAGTGCTCAAATATATTCAAGATAACAGATGGCTCTTCTGAACCTAGTTCTTCCAAAGTCATATGCCTTGCAGACTTTTATGTAATAGCTTATAAAGAAAAATGATTTAATATGCAAAATAAAACTTGTACTTTTAATGATTTTTAAAATTTCCTCATTATCTCTAAAATGTTAGTGTTAGTTGGAGAGAAGCGTAGCTATAAAGCTTAATTTTATAGCTAGAAAAGATTTTGGGATTTTTTTTTTAACCGTTTCACTTTACAAATATATTTCAAATGCTGCTTAGTAAGTGTTCTTTAGTAGTTGTCTTGGTAGTTGTTCAGTAAGTACTGTAGACTGGATGGCTTAAATTACAAACATGTATTTCGCTCAGTTCTGTAGTCTGGTATTATACCCAACCAAAATAAGATCATCCAAGCAGAATAAGATCATTCAAGCCGATCACGTAAAGCCAAAAGAAACCTTTATTTTTTATTTTTTTAGCTGGCCAGTGACGAACACCCATACACCTAAAAGTGGTGTGCCAGGGGATCACGCTTAGTTCTTTGTTGCCAGCATTTATAGGGAGGGGAAAGGATTAGGGTGGGGCTGACTCTCTCCTGATGGCACTCAAGAATCTTTTTGGGGAGTATAATACTGGGAAGTTCAAGATCGAGGTGCTAACAGATTTGATGAGGGTAGTCCTCCAGGTTTGCCAGTAACCTTGGTCCTGAGTCCTCACGTGGGGAAGAGAGAGAGAGAGAGAGAGAAAGAGAGAGACAGACAGACACACGAAGCAAGGGGGAAGGGTGAGGGAACACAAGGGGGAAGACAGAGAAAGAGAGAGAGGAAGCAAGTTCTGTCCCTTTCTAATAAGGGCACTAAACCCATTATGAGTGTTCTACCCTAATTACCGCCCAATGGCCTCACCTCCTAATGCCAACCTCTAGGGATTAGACTTTCAGCATATGAATTTTGGGGGTTCAAAAACGTGCAGTCCATAACAGTAGAGAGGTGAGGGTTTGAACTCTGACCTACAGACTTCCAGTGCTGTATAATTCTTTCTGCACTGTACCATTTCTCATTCACTGGAACTGGCCAGCTTCAGTGATCTAAAACTTGTCTTTGATTATGTTCTCTTTCTTTCTATTCTTATTTCTTTACACCTCCTTTGAGAGGCTGCAAATTTGATTGCTCTTACTTTAGAATCCATGAGCCAGCCTTTCATGACTTCACCAGACTTTTCTTTTCTTTCTTTTTTGTGGTACTGGATGGAGGTTGAACCCAAGGATGCACTACCACTGAACCACAGCCCCAACCCTTTATATTTTTTATTTTGAGACAGGGTCTCACTCTTTTGCTGAGGTTGGCCTTGAACTGGTGATCCTCTTGCTTCAGCCTCACAAAAAGGTTCATTTGACTTCTTATCCTGCCTGGGCACTGTGCAATTATTTAAAAACCTACTTTCTTTATTTTTAATTTAATTAATAATTTTTGGACTATGGATGTATGCAGGAAATATATGAATTACAAAGTTTCCTGGCCTTAGGTTACTTATTATTCCAGAATCTTGTCTCTCTACAGCCTCCAACTCCTCGCTTGATCATCATATTTTTGCTGCTTAATTTTCACCTAGGCTGCAACTTGATCTCTTAATAGAATATGTGACTTTCTAAAACTGTGACTTTCTAAGATTATGACTTTTCAAATCTTTTGCAATCCTCAGCTTTCTTATCCCACCTAGTCTCCCACTCTCAGTATGTGGTTTGGCCTTCCACTAGACTCATTTTTGTCCCTCCAGTCATTTTTCAGCATAGATTTATTTCGAGGGACACATCCTTTGACATGCTCTTAAATTGTTGAAGACACAGTATCCCCTTCATGCAGATTGATGGGTGACACTTTTCTTAAGCCTCATTGTCAAGAAAGTTGTCCTCTTAAGCAGCTGGTTTATTTATAATCTACATAATCTGTAGATCAACCATTTTATTTTGTCAAAGGGAAAACTGCTTATATTAACTATATCTGATCTATGACATTCAATTTTATGTAATCACCTTATTCCTAGCGTCATTTTCTAATTAAAAATTCTATTATTTTCTTCCTTGCCTTTTAATCTACCATTTGTCCTCTTGAATTGCAAGTGTTTCTTTTACTTTGAAAGGTAATAAAATTTGATACTGTAAGAAACATACATAGAGAAGTAAATCTCTCTGTAGTATTTAATCAACAAAATTAAAAAGCTTCCCATTGTGCTAAAGTTTCAGAAAAGTGTCAGAAATAATAAATTCTTCTTCAGCAGCACGAAGGACTAGAAAATGTTTATCTCACCCACTGTGAGTTATGCCAAACTGTCTACATCTGAACACAAACAAGTGTAGACAGGATTCTAACAAACTACTGCTAATTGATTTACACTGATATAATTTGATGAGCCATCAACTTTTCTGACTTGTTTTATAACTTTTGTAATTACTCAAAAAATCTTTCAGATATCTTGAAAGTTAACTCCGGAGAAGTCTCCCAATTTTCATGGGAAAATAAACATTTATAGCATAAGGAAGTGTCTCATCCTTTCTTTGGATGCTAAGATCATGACAAATATACTTCTATAAGAGAAAAATATCTCATTGTAATAAGTTATAATTACTTATAAATTACTAGCTAGCATAGGAATTTATAATACAATAGAATCACAACAGTAAAAAGGTATTATAATGTCAAGTCAAATCAATATTTCCTGTAGTAGTAACTACAAATTTTTGATTGCCTGCTGTATGTCAGACTCTATTCATTGAATAAATACACATTGGCCACCTACTAAGTGCCATGTGCAAATGTACTTTGTTAGGAACTGGGAAACAGAACAGACATGCTACATGCCCTCATCTAACCTCATGTAAGAGGTATATTTTATAGCTGAGAGAAAATTGAGCATCTGAGAGGTTAACTTGTTCAGCTAGTAAATGGTGGAACTAGGATTTGAAAATATATCTGATGCAAAGCCTGCAGTTTTCCCCAGAGCCACAATTATATGTTTAAGTTTGCCTGAGAAGCAAGAGGGTGCAGGCACACGCTAAATTATGTAGAGGCATGAAGCCTAGTAACTCACACTGTCCAGACATTGCTGTCCCTCCCTATACCTGTTCCCTCCTGCCTCAGTCCTTTGCTATCAGTTGATGCATATCATTTCAACTTTGAGTATTCATTGTAACTTTTTTCTTTCATCAAAAATAGAATCGTACTATACATATTAATGTGTACTTTCTTTTATTCCCTTGTGTTTACATTGTTCTGTGTTCTTAATTTTTTCTTCATACATGTTGTTACATAATAGAATGAGAAAAGCTTTATTTTTTAGGTTCCAAATTACATAATGATCTTTTTATTATGTTGTTGTATAATAGCAGATTTTGTATTCATAAAAAGCATCTTTTGTAGAAATTATGGTTTTATATCTACAGCATGAAATTATTCTCTTTAAAAAGTATTCTTGCCATAGTGGTGTAAGATTTGTTACGTAGTTAGATTTGTTACCAGAGCAAATGCTTAATTATTCATTAACTCTTGAATACAATTAATTATTAGAATTTCTTCTTTACCACAACTACTCCTGGCTGACAAGTTTCATCTGCTTTTGTCTTTGCCTATTAGTAGAGATAGTAAGGCTGTGTAAAGGAAAATGCAGAAGGACTGATGGCCAGGATGTGTAACCAGAGGACTCGGCTCTACCTGATCAAGGCCAATTCATTTCACTACCTCATAAATGAGACAGATGTGCCACTGGGGGTTACACTGCAAACTATGGCTTCCTATTGGCTTTTGATGGAAAATATGATTTTAAGTATATTCTATTTCATCTATTGCCTAATGTTAAAGACTCCCCCTTCTTTTTTTAAATTACAGTCTCGAGTTATAGCAGTTCTGGATTGGGAACTTTCAACCACTGGTCATCCATTGTCAGATGTAGCTTATCTTTCCATGTTCTACTTTTGGCCAAGGACAGTTCCAACGTTAAATCGAGGTTCTCATCTTCACAAAAGCATAGGTACAAAACATAATGTTGTCTAATTTGCTGTTAATTATCATCATAACTAAATTATCTTGTAATTTTAGTTTTTGTTTCTGCCAAATGTTTCTAATTAATTTTATTAATTTTTATAAATTTAGCATTTCATTTTTAGTAGTTTATGATAAAATATAATCCTTTGTATATAATGTGCTTTTGGAAGTCAATATTTAGAGTATGTTTTGATGTATGTATTAATGATTATATTGTTCTTACATGTATATGTCATATTGTAACATTTTGAAATATTCACCATTACTTTTCATTAAAGTTTATTTTGTGTGCTATTTGTACAGGAATACCATCAATGGAAGAACTGATTTCAATATATTGCCGCTGCAGGGGAATTAATTCTGTTCTTCCTAACTGGAATTTCTTTCTTGCACTTTCATATTTTAAGTTGGCTGGAATAGCACAGGTAATTAATTGTTTTAAATATGTTTCATCATTATTTACTAATGTACTGTTAACAGTATTTTCTGGTCTTCAGGATTTGATTCTTTTATCCTTAGACTATTTTGCTTTTTCTAATGATCAACTATCAGTTATGGATAAAATGAAAATGTAAATATAGAGCTTACAGAATAGCACTTTAGAGAGGGAAAATTTTGAGTAGAAAAATGTTTCGTCACTTTTTTATATAATAAACTTAAGAGAAGTGGGGTGAGGGAGAGAGAGACATAATGACGGAGAAAAGCAGGTAGAAACTGGCCATTTCCTGAATATCCAATGTGAAAACAAGCTAGCCTCTTTTAAGGCTCTTTGCTTCAGATTAAAAAACCATTAACTAACCAGGACGATGGAAGAATTCCAGTACCTTGCATATGGTAGCCGCTTACTATTTTTTGAGTGAATAGATGAGTAAAATTTTGCATTTTCTAATAGTCATATTTATGTGATAAATTTTGAGAGTAAATTTAGCATAAATTCAGGTTTTCTGCAATTTTAATCTAGACAAATGTCTTTTTTATACTTATCCAGTTTCTAGCTACCTGGAACCTTAAGGGTTTTAAGAAATTGAAATGCTTCATCAAAGTAGGATTTAGAGTACATGAGAGATTTCAAAAACTTTTTAAATGAGAAAATAAGGAACAAGAAAAATTGTGGTTAATTTTCCTTGTCTTCAGAGTTCATGCTATCCATGAACAGCTGAAATCTCTTCCAGGAAATAGCACATTACATGTCATCCTGTATTCTAACAGTTGATCATGTTGAATGAATGGATTTCTCGAAATGTGTTCAGTATCTGTCAGTTTCTATAAATCAGGTACCAAATAGACTTTAAATTTAAAATGATTTTCATTTTAAATAAAAAGTTGACATGGGTTATAGCTGAATTTAAAATGTCCAATGTAAACCACATAGTCATAGCCTTAGAAGTGATCACAGACATTCCATTCTAACTGGAAATACGAAATTGGAAAGATAGAAAAACCATTAACAATGTAATGATTTGTTTTATTGCACAAGAATTACATAAAGAAAATAGTAATGAAATCCAATCATTTGTTTGGAGGGAGGGGGTGTTCATTATGTTGGAGATACAGAAATGGAGAATTGTTTTTAAAAAGTAATTAACAGTCAACTAACACAGTTCAAAGGAAGCATTTTTACCTAAATTAGAGGTTCACAAATGAGATTAAATATTAGAGGTCATCTCATTGCCTTCTCTTTGCTTTTACTGATTTTGATTCTTTAGATTTACCCTCACTAGAAAGAGAAAGCAGTGATCATTAGAGGCGTTTATTGCATGTTTGATGTCTTTGGTAACTGCTGGGATCATTTTCAAGTTCGGTTTGGTTATCAGTTACAGTTTCCCCTGGATGAGAGTGAATTTAACTACATGATACCATTATGACCTTTAACTTAGGGGGGTATGATTATTACTCCTACATGTAAAATTTATGGCATTGATAGACTAATTTACATCTTCTTACTCTGAATTTAATCCCCCACATAGCTGAGAAACTTTGGAAAGACTGATTAGATATTTGAAGGACAGTTTTCAATGAATTTTAATTGCCCTATGTTAATTTATTCATAGGGAGTATATAGTAGATATCTTTTGGGAAATAATTCATCTGAGGATAGCTTTATGTTTGCCAATATTGTGCAACCTCTGGCAGAAACTGGATTACAACTCTCAAAAAGGTAAGGAAAACAGATTCCTTCAGTAACTCAAACTAGACCCTTAATTAGGTCTGTTTCCCCAAGGTTGCAAAGAGTAGGGAGGCAACACAGGGTATTCATTCATTAACACATAATTAGGTATGTGAGGTCATGAACTTCAATGAGATAGGCATTATTTTTATTGATTATGCCAGGATTGCTGTTGCTAGTTATGGTAGTATTTTAATAAATCTCTTTTATTTTTTTTGGGGGGGGGGGTGCCGGGACTCTACCAACTGAGCTATATCCCCAGCCCTAAATCTCTTATATGCATAAAAATAAATTGACCTAAAATAAAGAAAATTCCAATATTTATGATTAGAAAAGAATTCCCATTTTTTTAAACCAATTTGAATGTATAATCTTTTAAAGATACAGGTACAACTCAAATGTTTCCTGCTAATATTTGAGTAATATTTCCTTCTAATATTTTAAATAGACCTCTTTAAAATTATGTAGTATATAAGCTTGTTTAGTAATGTAGACCTATGGCTTTCTCCCACAGTCAGATACCATGAAATTTCATTCAAACGCTTCATAAGTGTCTTTGGAACCCATATCTCCATCAGTAGAGCACTCTTTGAGGCATCGCACACACTTTGCCAGTTACACTCCTGTTACTGAATACATGTATAATGCTGTCCCAGGAAATTTTTGCCTAAGCTACAAGCACCCACAGAATAGCATTAGAATAGCTGATTTTTCACAGTTCATCTTATCGATGAGTACTTGTGATAACCAACTCTGTTTGTGCTTCACATTAACCTTTAAAGGTCTTTAGAACACCTTGCAATTATATTTGTGTATTTGTAAGAATAAGGATTAAATTTGTGTTCAATTTCCTTCTTTTTAGTGACTTTGACAGATGACTTCAACAAAGATTCAAAACTGGCATTGATTGAGGTCATACTTGGCCTATATTTTTTCCCAAATAGTGCCTTAAGCATTAAAGTTTAATGCTCAAAATAAGATGGTTCTGTATTTACCTCATAATATAAAAGACAAAAAGCCAAAGTTTGGCAGCTTTTTCTGAGGGATATTTGAGGGAGCTGGAAGGCACACTTGACATTATCTTCTTCAGAAATAGATAATTTCAATTTTGAACATCTTGGTAACCTTTTTTTTTTTTTCTTTTTCGGTCAAGAACTTTCAGTACCCAATCGCCACAGGTTGATACTACTGGAAAGTTGTTTATACAGACTCGAAAAGGCCAGGAAGTTCTTATGAAGGTGAAGCATTTCATGAAGCACCACATTCTTCCAGTTGAAAAGGTATTTTATAAACAAAGTCACGCGCTAAAGGACTATTGAATACTTTCGTTATCTGTGCTTATAGGGTTCCATGGGGTCGTTTTCTTCGCAGTCAATTCTTACCCAGATTCCCCTCCTTGTCTTAGCACAAAACCTGAGAAATTCCAAGCTGCTAAACTATGACTGGGGGAGAAGCAGGGTGTGGCAGTGCATGTCTGTAATCCCAGGGACTCTGTCATTTGAGGCAGGAGGACGGCAAGTTCAAGACCAGCTTGGGCAATTTAGCAGACCCTGTTCAAAATAAAATAAAAGGGACCAGGAATGTGGCTCAGTCATAGAGACCCTCTAGGTTCAATTCCCAGTATCTCTCACACTCACTGTCCCCCTCCCCCCGCGCACACACACCAGAGGGATGTACAGGTAAGTCTGTACAATAGAAAGTAAGTCAAACAGAATTAGCAGTGGGGAGTCTAAATATATTGGAGTAAAACACTCCTTGCACACCTTTTCCTACAGCAGTAACATTCAGCTTTTTTATTATGATTATGATTATTATTATTATGGATCCTATAGAATGGATCCTATTATAGAATGTAATGAGAACTTCACAAAAGGATTATGCCCAGAAAATTTCACTTATCATTTAAAGCTGTTCACAGGTATTACCCTTTCTCTCCCCCGTAAGCTACTATCGTAAGGTGTTAAGTTACAGAAAGTTCATGGAGAGTAACTAGGGAGGCAACATGATGTATTCACTCCTTCAGTTACAAATAATGATTGGGTACATAACAATAAGTCAGACAGAACAGGACAGACAGGGTTTATGCTCTTATGCACTTAAATACTTTTGCAAGAATAAAAGACATTAAAGAAGTTGACAAAAACTGTGAAGAAAAGATAAAACCTCTTATGAAACTATGGAAGGGAGTGGGGACGTATGTGGGTAGAACCCTGGTGGAGGAATGTAAGGACTCAATTCTAGTCCCTGCCTTCCACCAGTTAGATGGTGTTGTGTTAATTGGTCTTGTGTGGCCTCAGTCTCCTCATCTATAATGTGAATAGGTCTGACCAGACACACAGTAAATTCCTTTTCTACTTGCCTGTGATTCTGAGAGGTCTAGAGCTAGACTGGCAAATCAGATAGGGACAAAGAAGACCAACATTCTTTCAATAAAAATCAGAACTGATATGTGTTTGTAGGGCAGTTGTGATGGTGTTTTAATTACATGAATATCATTTTTAAAGTAAAATCTGGCTTGAGATGAACATTTCTCATAGAGTGGGATATAGTTTCTTTAAAAATACATAATATGAGGAAATTTCTTTCTAAAATAGTCACTTCTCATGTCCAGCAATTAAGGTTATCACTGAATATATTCTGCTTTAGTTAGTATTTGTTCAATTTTGAATTTTAAAAGTGTGAACTTTTGATTTTTAAAAAGAGAATACAACACTTTTTTTCAGATGGTGGTCTGAATTTAACATTTTCTTCCCATGCCCCAAATAGAAGACTGTTGAATTAGCAATAATAAGAAGTTTTTGGAAGCCATACATGGGACCTGTAATCCTAGCAATTTGGGAGGCTGAGGCAGGAGGTTGGCAAGTTTGAGGCCAGCCTAATCAACTAAGTGAGACCCTTTTCAAACTAAAAAAAAAAAAAAAAAAAAAAAAATGGCTGGGGATGTAGCTAAGTGGTAAAGCACCCCTGGTTTCAATCCCCAGTATCAAAAAAAATTTTTTTTCTAGAAAATGGAATAAATTGATAAAAACATGAAAGCAGGAGGGAGACACACCAGACGACTAAAGGTTTTGAAAAGAGAATGGACATTAGATTTGGAAAGCAGAGTAGATCACAGTCAAGAATAAACCATTACAGTGGAAGCCACATCTCAAAAGAATTTTGAATTAAGAGATGGCTATAGCACAGGTGGTAACCATTTATCCGCCAGGGAGTCCTCTGTGATTGGCTGAGAAGGAGGGCCCTCCATGTATTGATTATTCTATTTTGCTTTTGTTTTTGTTTTTGGTGGGGAGTTGGGGGATTTGATGGAGACTAGTGTGCCTTTCAACCTCCCTAATTCCTATCTGCTTACTCTAAAATGCAGTTTGTGAGTTGGCTCTTTCATTCATAAATGCATATCGGCAGTCAGCTGAAACTGCCACGCTGAAGAGCTGCAGGTCAGTTAGTAATACAGTAATATTCCACTGATAGTATTATCACGCAGCAATCAAAATATGTGCAAAGAATTTATAAGAAAATAAAATGTTTTATTGGGCTGGGGTGTGGCTCAGTGGTAGAGTGCTTGCCTAGCATGTGTGAGGCACTGGGTTCGATTCTCAGCACTGTACATAAATAAATAAAATAAAGGTCCATCAAAAACTAAAAATATATACATATATAAAAATTTTTTTAAAAGAAAATGTTTTATAAGTTCTTTTAAAAAGCAGCCTGTATCTTTAAAGAGAAGATTTTTCATGTTTTATGTGGCAAGAAAAGCCACAGTCATTTCATCTTTACAAATCTTTCAAATCTGGGAAGTAGTCATAACTGACAATGTGCAC
>JAJEJO010042701.1:0-14033 GCA_020662805.1 Glaucomys volans | reverse complement strand
CATCCAGAAATCAATAAATGTAATTCACCACATCAACAGACTTAAAGTCAAGAACCACATGATTATTTCAATAGATGCAGAGAAAGCATTTGATAAAATACAGCACCCATTCATGCTCAAAACACTAGAAAAAATAGGGATAGTGGGGACATTCCTTAACATTGTAAAGGCTATCTATGCTAAGCCCACAGCTAACATCATTCTAAATGGAGAAAAATTGAAAGCATTCCCCCTGAGAACTGGAACAAGGCAGGGATGCCCTCTTTCGCCACTACTATTCAACATTGTTCTTGAAACTCTAGCCAGAGCAATTAGACAGACCAAAGAAATTAGAGGAATACGAATAGGAAAAGAAGAGATCAAACTATCCCTATTTGCTGATGACATGATTCTCTATCTAGAAGACCCTAAGAATTCCACCAGAAAACTTCTGGAACTCATAAATGAATTCAGTAAAGTAGCAGGATATAAAATTAATGCTCATAAATCTAATGCATTTTTATTCGTAAGTGATGCATCCTCTGAGAGAGAAATTAGGAAAACTACCACATTCACAATAACCTCAAATAAAATAAAATACTTGGGAATCAATCTAACAAAAGATGTGAAAGACCTCTACAATGAGAACTACAGAACACTAACAAAAGAAGTTAAAGAGCATCTGAGAAGATGGAAAGATCTCCCATGTTCTTGGATAGGCAGAGTTAATATTGTCAAAATGGCCATACTTCCAAAAATGCTATACAAATTCAATGCAATTCCAATTAAAATCCCAATGACGGGCCTCATAGAAATAGAGCAAGCAATCATGAAATTCATTTGGAGGAATAAGAGACCCAGAATAGCTAAAGCAATCCTTAGCAAGAAGAGCGAAGCAGGGGGTATCACAATACCAGATCTTTATACTACAGAGCAATAGTAACGAAAACAGCTTGGTATTGGCACCAAAATAGACAGGTAGATCAATGGTACAGAATAGAGGACACAGAGACAAACCCACATAAATACAGGTATCTCATACTTGACAAAGGAGCCAAAAACCTACAGTGGAGAAAAGACAGCCTCTTCAACAAATGGTGCTGGGAAAATTGGAAATCCATATGCAGCAAAATGAAACTAAACCCATATCTCTCACCCTGTACAAAACTCAACTCAAAGTGGATCAAGGACCTAGAAATTAGAGCAGAGACTCTGCACCTAATAGAAGAGAAAATAGGTCCAAATCTTCATCACGTTGGCCTAGGACCAGATTTCCTTAACATGACTCTCAAAGCGCAAGAAATAAAAGCTGGAATCAATGGTTGGGATAGAGTCAAACTAAAAAGCTTTTCTCAGCAAAGGAAACAATCAGCAATGTGAAGAGAGAGCCTTCAGAGTGGGAGAAAATCTTTGCTACACACACTTCAGATAGAGCACTAATCTCCAGAATCTACAAAGTACTCAAAAATCTTTACACCAAGAACACTAATAACCCAATCAATAAATGAGCCAAGGAAATGTACAGACACTTTACAGAGGAAGATTTACAAGCAATCAACAGATTTATGAAAAAATGTTCAACATCCCTTGTTATAAGAGAGATGCAAATCAAAACCACCTTAAGATTTCATCTTACTCCAATTAGAATGTCTTTTATTAAGAATACAGGCAACAACAGGTGTTGGCGAGGATGTGAGGGAAAGGGTACACTCATACATTGCTGGTGGGAGTGCAAGATGGTGCAGCCACTCTGGAGAGCAGTGTGGAGATTCCTTAGAAAACTTGGAATGGATCCACCATTTGACCCAGCTATCCCACTCCTTGGCCTATACCCAAAGGACTTAAAATCAGAGTAGTACAGTGATGCAGCCACATCAATGTTCATAGCTGCTCAATTCACAATACCTAGATTGTGGAACCAACCTAGATGCCCTTCAATAGATGAATGGCTAAAGAAATTGTGGTATATATACACAATGGAATATTACTCAGCCATAAAGAAGAATAAAATTATGGCATTTGTAGGTAAATGGATGATGTTGGAGACTGTTAAGTAAGATCAGCCAATCCCCAAAATCCAAAGGCTGAATGGTTTCTCTGATAAACGAATGATGATGCATAATGTGGGGAGGGGGGGAGGGTGGCAAAAATGGAGGAAGGATAGATAGCATAGAGGGAAGGGAGGGGTGGGGTTGGGGGTGGGGGGTAAGAATATTAACAGAATGTGTGACAGACATCATTGCCCTGTGTACATGTATGAATGCACAGATGGTGAGATTCTACTTTGTGTACAACCAGAGAAACAATAGCTGTACTCCATTTGTGCTCAATGAATCAATAAGCAAATAAAAAAAAATAATGCAAACAATAATACATGCTGGAGAGAATGTGAAGAAAAGGGAACATTTTCACACTGTTGGTGGGACTGTAAATTAATGCAGCCACTATGGCAGTTAGTCTGGAGGCTCCTGAAAAGACTAGGAATGGAACCAACATGTGACCCAACTATATTATTCCCTGGTATTTATCCTAAAGAACTTCAGTCATAATACTACAGCATTACATTCATATCCATATTCATGGCAGCAACATTCACAATAGTAAAAAGATGGAACCACTCTAGGTGTCCATCAACCAATGAACAGATAAAGAAAATGTGGTATAGATACACAAAAGAGTTTTTCTCAGCCATGAGGAAAAAGGATTTTATGTAATTTGGAGGAAAGTTGATGGAAGTTGAGATGATTATGTGAAACAAAAAAGTCAAACTCAGTAGATTAAGGGTTGTATGTTTTCTTTTACATGTGGAAGAGGGAGGAAAAATGAAAAAGAAAAACCCAGAGATATGTTGTGTCATAAAAATTGAAGGGATATCAGTAAAGTAGAGGAAAGATACTATGAGAAAAGTTAAGTGAGAAAAAGAGGAAATCATGGAAAATAGTATTGGCAACATTATATTGTTAAGTTTTGTGCATGTACAAATATGCAGCAACAAATCCCCCATTATGTACAACTTAATTCCCTATGAAAATGTGGAAACAAATAAAACCAACATTGGTGGGTAGGCAGAAAAAAAGAATAATAAAAATTTTATTTTACCTTCATGTATTCTCTTACCTGTGCTCTTCTTTTCTTTTATACGGATCTGATACATCATCATTCTTTTCCCTATAAAGCTTAATTAAACGTTTTTTCCTATACTTGGGATGGAATCCAGGGGTACTCTGCAACCCAGCCACATCCTCAGACCTTTTAATTTTTTTTAAATTTTAGACAGCATCTGGTGTTGTGTCTGTCCTCTAACATTGCATTTGCTTGTCTCTACCTTCTGAGCAGCTGGAATTATAGCACAGCCACCTTGTTTGCCCCACATTGTTTTGACTTTCCTTGCAGCACAATTTTGCTAATAATGAATCCCCTCTCTCTCTCTCTCTGTCAGAGAAAGATTTAATTTATTATTCAATTTGAAGTATGACTTCTCTGGATACAGAAATCTAGTTTGGTATTTCTCTTTTGTTCAACCCTTTAAATATTCCACTCCATTCTTCTTGTCTGCATGGTTTATGATGAATTTGTCCATAATTTTTTCCTTTGTTTCTCTTATAGATAACGTGCTCTTATCACCACTCTTGTTTATTTTTGGACATTTTTCCCTTGGTTCTTGCCATTTGAGTATGATATGCTTGGGTGTGGCTTTCTCCTCTTTTTAAAAATTTATTTATTTTTTTGTTTCAGTATTTTTCCAGCTTGGTTTTATCTGTACTTTTGTAATCTGTGGCTAATATTTTAAGTAATTTCAGAAAATTCTCAGCCATTATTCCTTCAGATATTTCTTTTGCTTTTATCTTTCTTCTCCTTCTGGTATTCAAATTACATACTTTGGAGCTTATTCTTTGATAATCTGGATTACAGAAATAAATTGTTTTTCTCTTTTCATTTCAGTTTGGGAAGATCATGCCTGTAATCCCAGTGGCTCAGGAGGCAGAGGCAGGAGGATCTAGGGTTGAAAGTCAACCTCAGCAATGGCAAGGCACTAAGCATTTCATTGAGACACTGTCTCTAAAAATCATACAAAGGAGGGATGGGGATGTGGCTCAGAGATCAAGTGCCCAGTACCTTGCATCTTTGTTAGTCCAGGTACTTTTGATATTCAAGTAACCCTTGAATTACAATGGGTGGAAGGGGCTAATAAGGCTATTCAACAAACACTCATTGGTTGCTGCATGGCATGAACCATGGTGGGTCAGGAATAAATAGGATTTTTAAAATGCTGTTTCTGTCTTCTGCTGGATGAAGGGAAGCATATAGACTAATATTATTAATCATAGTGATAAAGAAAACAAGAAAAGAATAATTGATAAGTTGAATAATAGAATTCCATAAGATGAAGGAAGGGAGGAAGGAAAGAAGGAATTGTTTAAAAAAAAATCATTCATTGCCCTCACAGGCCCTTTATAACCAATCTGGAGATTCATTTTCCTCTAGTGCTCCAAATGAAATGTTGGTGGTAGATGATTACATAATTTTCTTAACCATCAGTCTTCTATTTTTTTCATTTTTTATTTATTATAGTTTTATTTTTTTATTTATTTTATATTTTATTTTATTTTATTATTTTATTTTATTTATATTTTTATAATGTTTTGGATCTAGGGGTTGAATCCAGGGCCTCATACGTGCTAAACTGGGGCTGAGCTATGTTCCTAGCCCTTTATTTTGAGACAGGGTCATCCTGAGGTCTCCAGGCTGGCCTTGAACTTGCAAACTTTGGGTCCTCCTGCCTTGGGACTCCCAAGTAGCTGGGATTACAGGTATGTGCCACTACACCTGGAATTTCTTTGGTTTTAAGTCACTCATAATGTCAAGAATGATCTAGCATAATGATTAAAATGTTCAGTCCAGTTTATGGATCAAAACACCAACTTCCTTTAAAGTTAAATGTTTGCCATTCTTACAAATTGGTTTGCTCTCAGGCTGGAAGTCCTAGAGTGGAGGAAGAGGAGGTAGAGGGCATAGTTTTGCTTTTCTCTGTTTCCCCACCTGCACTTTCCTATCCACCCACCTGACAATTACACACACAAGGTGACCTCTGCTTCATCAGGGATGGAACTAGGCAAAGAGAGGACAAGGAAGCATCAGGAAATGGTGTAATTTGACTGCAAGGATCTCAGAAAAACAGAGTCTCTGAGAAGGAGTTTTAATTTTCTTGTTCCACAAATATTAATGGAATACCAGTATTACTGTTCAAAACACAAAGGGCATGTGTGAAATTATTGATCTGTTCAGAGAAGTTCAAGAGGGCCTAATGGAGCTAGAATAGAATAGCAAAGGGAAGAATGTTGGATATGAGGCTACAGTTGTGGAGTGATCATAAGTGGGGAAACACAAGAGGTCATTGGGCTTTTTCTGAGTTAAAAATTTCTGGAGGTTTGGAATGAACAAGTAACATGTCATAACGTATATTTTTAAAAGATAATACAGGCTTCAAAGTGGAGAACAGACTTAGAGGCAAACATGAATGCTGGAAGATAACTGGGAGACTATTTCAAGAGTTCAGGCCAGAGATGATGATGGCTTGACCCAAATGATGGAGGAGGTAAAGATGCAATTGCACAGACTTTGAATATACTATAAAGGATTTGATGATGGACCAATTATGGGGAAGGAGAATGAGAAAGAAGTCAAAGTGGATTCTAAAGTCTTGGGCCTGAGAAACTGGTGGAAAGATATTGTCATATGAAAAAAATGTGCGAGGATAAGTTTTGATTTAAAGTAAATGAACAAAAACAGGAGTTTGGTTTTCTACATAGTAAGAGTAAGCTTTGTCTTTGACACATAAAACAAATACAGAAGTAAACAATTTGATATACAACATTGAAGTACACAGATATCCAGTCTAGGCAGCATATGCATAGTATTTAAAGACATGAAAAGATATATGTGTGGATGAAGAAGAGATCTCAGGTCAATGATCTGAAAAAGAACAGTTGATACCACATTAAAAACATTGGTAAGCAGATCTCCAGCACCTGCCCACCCCTCCTGGACTTGCTGCATGCAGATGCACTGTACTGCAGCTCCCCACCCACCAACACCGTGCAACATCTCTGCCATCATCTGAGATTAACCCCCACACAGCTGCCATCTTTACTTGGGGCAGCTTCCATCCTGGGATACCTGCTGGACACTAGAAGTTCATTATCAAGGTACCTACAGGTGAGCAGCTACTGTTGCCACCAACCTGGGATGGGGTCGCTGACATCCAGGGATATCAGCCAGGTCCTGAAAGACCATCACCAAAGGTCCTAAAGGCTTGGTTGCATCTGAAGTATCCTTGCTTGGTGTGCTAATAGCCACCATCTAGCTGCAGAGAGAGCCTTGCAGGGGCTCGGCAAGTGGGAAAGGGTGTGAGGCCATCTTGATACCAGCTAGTACAGCCAACCAACCTAGCACCCACTGAGAGCCCAGAGACAACTTAGGAGTACTTGTTTGGGCCCAACATCAGCCTGGTCCATGATTCCATTGATACCCGGTCCCGCTGGTTGGGCTATCAATAGGACCCTCTGTCCTGCAATCCCCAGTCTCCTAAGCATCCCCTGGCCAATAACCAGTCCAGTACTTGCAGTTATGTGTCTGTCACACAGTTTTCAATGCCTGGTCCTGATTTGCCCTATACAGAACAACTTTCCAAGATAGGAACAAAGGTCCAGACTCTCAACCCTCAGGACCTCCAGGGAGAGAGGTTCCTGATTGGGAAGTCGAAAGGGCAGGGACAGGAGAGATACAATTTAGAGACTAACTTGTATGTCAGGAATTGTGGGGTCCACAAAGAGGGAAGGGGCTAAGACCACGTTCCTGTGTCACATGAGTGGACCCAAAGGAGAGTCCTGAGGTATAGTCTTCCAGAGGGACTGGCAATTGATACATCCTGCCTACTGGAGTCCCTCCTCCAAGTCTAATCCTTCCACCTTAGTAACCGTCATCATCCTTAGGGGGGAGTTGCCAGAAAACTCCAGAAAACCCCACCTATCAGAAGAGAAGGGAGGCAGAGAAGGTACTGATCCACAACAGAAACCATTATTCAATAATTATTCAATTTTCCTTCAAGATTCTTTTATTTCTCTTCCCCACTGTTTTCATTTTTTTCTTCTTTCATTTCCCACTCTCACATCCCCATCATCTTTGAATTCAAGAACCTTTCATATATCAGGTGAATGAAGACAGGGGGGTTTGAATAGTATATTACAGTTTCATTATAGATTCTTTTTATTAGAGAAATTTTAGTATTTTTTATTTTCATTTTTTTTTACTCTTTTTTCCTCTTATTAATATGTTTCCTCAGAGTCTCTTTCTCCCTTTTCTCCTGCTAACAACCAACTTCTTGATTCTGCTTTCATGCTTCCTATGATCTAGTACCTCTATATTCTCACTTTGCCTCATTAGCATTGCATCCTACACGCCACCCCACTAGAAATTGCAGAACTTTGTGCAAACCTATTGTTTATGCTGTAGATAAGAATTGGACATATCATATCTGTTTATTACAATACTGTTAATGTATTAACAGGAGTTATTTGATTGAAGGCTGCATATTGGTTGCACTGGGTGCTGTTAATATTGATCTCTCCCTTAAATTTGAGGTATTGGAAACCTGCACAGGGTCACTCTAAATCTATATGATGGAACTGTAATACCTCCGATCTGCACTGCTAGAGGGGAAGATATGAGAACAACATGAAAAAAAAAAAAAAAAGAAGAAAGTGTACCAAACAAACCAAGATGCTACTTGAAGAGAATCCATTGGTAAAACGGTAAGATGAAATGTCAGAAAAGGAGTTCAGAATGTACATAATTAAAATGAACTGTGAAGTAAAGGATGATATAAGAGAGCAAATGCAGGTAACAAAAGACCACTTGAATCCACAGTCAAAAGAGCAAATGCTGGAAGCAAAGATTATTTGATGAAAGAGATATTCTGAAAAATTACCACACAGAAATACATGAAATGAAGGAAACAATAAGCCAAATAAAGAACTCAGTAGAAAGCATTACCAACAGACTAGATCTTGTAGGAGACAGAACCTCAGACAATGAAGACAAGATTTTCAATCCTGACAATAAAGTTGACCACACAGAAAAGATGGTAAGAAACCATGAACAGAACCTTCAAGAATTATGGGACAACATGAAAGGACCAAACTTAAGAATTATTGGGATTGAGGAAGGCACAGACATGAAAACCAAAGGAATGAAAAATCTATTCAATGAAATATCAGAAAATTTCCCAAACCTGAAGAATGGAAAATCAAATACCAGAGGTTTACAGGATACCAAGTGTACAATATTACAACAGCTCCACACCAAGTCACATTCTAATGAAAATGCCCAACATTCAAAAGGAAGATAGAATTTCAAAGGCCATGAGATAATATTTTCAGATCATATATAGGGGGAAACCAATATGGATATCAGTAGGTTTCTCAGTCCAGACCCTAAAAGCTAGAAGGGCCTGGAAAAATATATACCAAGCTCTGAAAGAAAATGCATGCCAACCAAGAATCTTATATCTAGCCAAACTAACCTTCAGATCTGATGATGACATAAAATCCTTCATGATAAACAAGTCAAAAGGATTTACAAATAGAGAGCCTGAACTAGAGAACATTCTCAGCAAAATATTCCATGAGGAGGAAATGAAAAACAACAATGAAAGTCAGCAAAGGGAAGAACGACAGTAAAGGAAAAGCCAGTCAAAGGAGAAACCAAGTCAAGGTAAAAACCAGAAATAAGGAATGCCCCCGCCAGTACAAGCAGGAAACTACTTTCACTACAGGGAACTTTTAGCCAGTCTTTTTCAGACTATTTCATATGCAAACAATGACAATGCAATGCTCTGCAGTTGTCCTGAAATTCACATCTTCTGGCAGAAAGGAAAGGCCCATCCCAATGCTAGTGATGACTATAGAGAAGCTGCATGTGCCTGGAATCTCATTTTAAGATTGAAGTTGCACTCTGAAGATGTGATGATGGAAGGAAAAGGATTCAAAAGGGGAAACTCAAGACATAGCACCTGGTCCCCAGTGGGCATTCACTGTTCCACAAATGTTCTTTGAATTCGCACGACTGTTTGAAGTGCTGGATGGACACTGGGGACTCAGCAGTGAGCAAGATAAACAAGGGGGTCTTTGCCTCATGGCAAAGTCACAGTGTAGAGCTTGGACGTCGAGGAGCCCAGAGTTCTGGGCTCCAAGGGGTATGACTGCAAGTGGACAGCAGGTCCACAGCAGGTACTCAGTACGTGGGGAGTAAGACTGTGCATGCAGAGCCCCTGACCCTGTGCTCAGCATTGAGTACTGGCTCAACTAACATCTGTTCTTTCTCCTTAGGAGAGTTGAGGTGTACCTTTATTTTTGCAGGTGTGTGATTTTGAGAAAGTCTCTTTACTGGATCTCAATCTCCATGTCTTTGAAATGATGTTGATGCTAATGTGGTTTGTGTCTGGAATGTCCCCCTAAAGCTCATGTGCTGAAGACTTGGCCTCCAATGCAGCAGGGTTCAGAGGTGGGGCTTTGGGCTTGTGATTGGATCATGAGGAGGTCCTCAGTAGGTTAATCCATTGATAGGGTAATAATTTGATGGTGTATGGGGAGGGGGTGGAATCTGTGGGAGGTGGCACCTAGCTGGGTCACTGGGATTAAGTGACTCTGGACTGAAGCTTCTGAAACCATGAGCCAACTTTCATCTGTCCTCCTATAAGTTGATCTTCTCAGGTGTTTTGTCACAACAATAGAAAACTGACTATCACGTATAATCTGCTATAAAGAACCCTTTAAAGGATATGCTGGTCCATGTATGGGCTAAACTAGATAGTTGTCAATGACCTACTCCATGCAGATGCAGAAGGCTTATTGATGAATAAAATCTGGTGCTTCCTTCACTGACCTGTTAGCCTCTGAAGACTTAACAGGCAAGTGTGTTGATCCACAGTTGGTGCTGTGAAAGGAGAACTGAGGGGCACTAAGGAAGAAGCCACAATGAAGAATGATTCACTTAGCCTGACTGGGGAGCAGTAGGGGACCTCTGGAAGCAGCGTTGGCAGACTACTGCCTGTAGGCCAACCTTAGTTTCTTGACTCTTTTGCACAGTTCATGAGCTAAAAATGATTTTTACATTTTAAAATGGTTTAAAAAAAGGACAATAAAATGTTTCATACCATGTAAAAAGTATATTAAAAGCTTCAGCATCAATAAATAAGGCTTCTGGAAACACACACACACACACACACACACACACACACACAAATAAGCCAAAATGACTGGGAATACAAATTATATCCTCAATAACCCTCAATGTGAATGGCCTAAACCCATTAGTCAAAAAACATAAGCTAGCAGATTGGATTAAAAAAACACCCAACAATATGCTGTCTTCAAGAGACTCATCTCATGGGAAAAGACATCCACAGACTGAAAGTAAAAGGATGGGGGGAAAAAAGAAACATGCACCTGGAGTCAGTAAAAAAGCAGGGGTTTCCATCCACCTATCAGATGAAGTGGACTTCAATTCAAGGTTAGACTGAAGGGATAAGGAAGGACATTTCACACTGCTTAAGGGAAACATACAGAACAAGACATAACAAACATTAATATTTATGCACCAACCATGGACCATCTATGTAAGTCAAACCCTTCTCAATTAAAGAAATCAAATGGACCACAGCACAATAATACTGAGTGGTGTTAACGCCTCTATCACCACTGGACGGATTTCCAACAAAATATAAATAAATAACTGAACAACGAATCCACAGAAATCTATAATATAATCAATGATTTAGACTTCATAGATGTCTATAGAATATTCCATTCACTGACAAGCAAATACACTTTTTCTCTCACCTGCACTTGGATCCATCTCTAAAACAGACCACATGTTATGCCACAAAGCAACACTTACCAAATACAAACAATTAGATACTAAGTTGCATTCTATTAGATTATAATGGAGTAAAATTAGAAATCAATGACAAAATAAGAAATAGAAAATACTCTAGCACCTGACGACTAATTAATATGGTAATAAATGATGCATGGATGGTCGAAGACATCAGGGAAGAAATAAAAAAAATTCTTAGAGGTAAACAAGAACACTGATACAACATATCACAACCTCTGGGACACTATGAAAGCAGTGAGCTCAATCAATAAAAGAATAAAAAGTCAATAAATAAATGACCTTATATTACATCTCAAAACCCCAGAAAAAGAAGAACAGAACAACACCAAAAGTAGAATACAGGAAATAAAATCAGAGCTGAAGTCAATGACATTGAGAGAAAAGAAACAATTGAAAAAATAAACAAAAGAAAAAGTTGGTTCTTTGAAAAAATAAACAAAATTGATAAACCCTTAGCTAAACTAATGAGAAGAGAGAGAAAATTTAAATTACTAAAATTCATGATGAAAGAGGAATTATCATCACAGGCTCTACTGAAATGCAAAATATAATTAGAAACTATTTTGAAAATCTATACTCCAAACAACAGAAAATCTCAAAGACATTGACAAACTTCTAAACACATGTGAAACACCCAAACTGAATAAGTAGGACATAGACACAATTTAAACACATCATTTCAATCAATGAAATAAAAACTATCAAAAGTCTACCAACCAAGGAAAGTCCTGGATAAGGTGGATTCTCAGTCAAGTTCTACAAGACCTTCAAAGAAAAGCTAATACCAATACTCCTCAAAGTATTCCATGAAATAGAAAAGGAGGAACACTTTAAACCCATTCTATGAAGTTAGTAGAACCCTGATACCAAAAGCAGACAAAGACACATCAAGGAAGAAAATTTCAGACCAGTACCTCTGATGAACATAGAGGCAAAGATTCTTAACAAAATTCTAGCAAAATACTTTCAAAAACATATTACAAAGATAGAATACGATGATCAAGTGGATTCATCCCAGGGATGCAAGGTTGATTCAACATCCAGAAATAAATGATTGTAATTCATCATATCAATAGACTTAAAGTTACTAATCCTATGATCATTTCAATAGATGTAGAAAAAGCATTTGATAAAATATAGCACCTATTCATGTTCAAAACACTAGAAAGAATAGGGAGAGTATAAACATACCTGCTCATTCTAAATGGAGAAACATTGAAAGCATTCCTTATAAAAACTGAAATAAGACAGGGATGCTCTCTTTCACCACTTCTATTCAACATCATTCCTGAAACTCCAGCCTGAGCAATCAGACAGACCAAAGAAATTTAAGGGATATCAATAGGAAAAGAAGAACTCAAACTACCACTATTTGCCAATGATATGATTCTATCTTTAGAGGATCCAAAAAGTCTACCAGAAAACTTCTAGAAGTAATATGAATGCAGCAACATAGCAGGATATAAAATCAATGTGTATAAATCAAATGCATTTCTATTCATAAGTGATGAATCCTCTGAAAGAGAAATTTGGAAAACTACATCACTCACAATAGCTTAAAAAAAACAAATGAACAAACTTAGGAGTCAATATAAGAAAAGAGGTGAAAGACCTCTAAAAAGAAAACTACAAAACACTAAAGAAAGTAATTAAAGAAAACCTTAGAAGATGGAAAGATCTCCCATGTTCTTGGACAGGGAGAATTAAGGGAGTAATCATACAAACTCCACAGAGAGAGCATAGTTCCCTCGTGGTGTGTCCCAAGTGCTTAGAAGACTGCCTGGCACAAACTAATCACTGAAGGAAAGAAAGGATTCTCTTCAGGTATGCTGAGACTGACCATTTACTTGTAGATGATGACTTAGTGGCACCAATATACTCCATTCTGGGTGTGTGTTGCCACACCCTTAGAGAAATCAGCCCATTTTAGATGACAGATCCAAAACTGTAGACTTGGATTTGCCAGGCAGAAAAGATGAAAGGAGATTGGCGAAGACTGTTGATGTGAAGCCATACAAGGTTGTGATCAAGGGTAGACAATGAAATTTCTCGTGGAGAGAGGGAAAATTTAGAGACATATTGGCAGGAAAACAGGGAGCAAATTTAAAGTGACTTATACTTCGTGGATAGGTAGAGACAGTGACTGTGGAGAGTGGTGACAGGATAGGAGGGCAGTGGTTGAGACTGGGGGGCCTCTGATGACCTCATGGCTGTGGCATGCCTGGTGCCTGGGAACGTTTCTGTGCAAGAGCACAGAATGCTTAGGTGCTGTGGCAATGCCCATCATGAGGAGGCTGGGTGCAAGAGTCCAATCAGCTCTGACCTTGATCTCAGGCATGCAGCTCCCAGGAAGGAAGGAATTCTTATACTAGCACCCACAATTTTTCAGCAGCTTGGCTTCTCCTGTTCCTGCCCCCTTTACAGTAACTTTTCCTTTTTAACAGTGAATATCAGTTTGTTGATTCAAAGATACCTTTCATGTCTCTGATTAGGGATGGGTAATATAAACAACTGTATTTTATTATTGCAGTCACCATTTTTCACATTTTTTCTTTTTAAAATTTTGATTCATTTTACACAAATGAGGTACATCTATTGTTTCTGTGGTGGAACATGAAGTAAAGTCCCACAACTGGAATAAGCATACATGTAATAGGGAAATGAGGTTTGTCTCATTCTGTGATTTTTCCTTCCCCCACCTCTCCCCACCCCTCTTTTTCCGCTGTACATTCTATCCTTCTTCCTTTCTTGACTCTCTACCACCCCCCATTATGTATCATCATCCACTTATCAGAGAAATCATTCAACATTTGGTTTTTTGGGATTGGTTTCTCTCACTTAGCATGATATTCTCCAGCTCCATCCATCTACATGCAAATGCCAAAAATTTATTCTTCCTTATGGCTGAATAATATTCCATTGTGTATCTAAACCACAGTTTATCCATTCATCTATGGAAGGGCATCTAGGTCGGTTCCACAATCTAGCTATTGTGAATTGAGCTGCTATAACATTGATGTGGCTGCATCACTATAGTATGCTGATTTTAAGTACTTTGGGTATAAACCGAGGAGTGGGATAGCTGGGTCAAATGGTGG
>JAJEJO010042694.1:0-30736 GCA_020662805.1 Glaucomys volans | reverse complement strand
GAGGGAGGGAGAGAGGGAGGAGAGAGATTATCTAAAATGACTCAAAAAGAAATAGAAAAATTTCAACAGATTTATAACTATAAGCATAAGCTTTCCAACAAAGAAAAGTCCTGGGCCTGATGGTTTCACTGGTGAATTCTGCCAAACATTTAAAGAAATTTTAACACTAGTCTTTATCAAACTCCTCCAAAAAACTAAAGAGGAAAAAACCTTCTAACTTAGTCAATGAAGTCAGCATTATCCTGACACTAAAGACAGATAAAGACTCACTAGAAAAGAAAATTATGAATCAATTATGAATATGCATGCAAAAATCCTCAACAAAATGAATAAATGTAATTTATTTTCTAAAATACATAATTAGCAGCATACTCAATAGACATAAACCAAAGTTTCCACCTAAGAACAGAAGCAAATAAAGGATGCCCACTTTCACCACAGCTGTTCCACATTATAAAAATGAGTATTTTAGCCAGAGCTATTAGGCAAGAAAAAGATATAGAAGACATCCAAACTAGAAATGAAGAGGTGAAACTATCTGTATTCACAGATGATGTGATCCTACATACAGAGAATCCTAAAAAATCCACAAGAAAGCTACTAGAGCAAATAAATTCACAAAGTTTCAGGGTACAAGATCAACACACAAAAATCAGGGTTTTTTTTTCCAGTCCTCATTTTTATTGGTGCATTATAGTTGTACATATTGATAGGTGTTGTTACATATTTGTACATGCACAAAATATAACAATATAATTTGACTAATATCACTCCCCAGTATTTCCCCCTTTCCTCCCTTCCTTCCATCTCTTAACCCTTTCCTCTACTGATCTCCCTTTAATTTCTAGGAGATCCACCCCTAACTTTGTTTTCCTTTTTCCTCTCCAGCTTCCACATATGAGAGAAAACATGCGATCCTTAACCATCTGAGTTTGACTTATTTCACTTAGCATGATGATCTCTAGTTCCATCCATTTTCCTGCAAATACCATAATTATTTTTCTTTTTAGCTGAATAAAACTCCATTGTGTAAATATACCAGATTTTTTAATCCACTTATCCATTGATGGTCACCTAGGTTGGTTCCATAGTTTGGCTATTGTGAATTGTGCTGCTATAAACATGGGTATGCATGTATCACTGTAGTAAGATGCCTTTAATTCTTTAGGGTAAATACCAAGAAGTGGTATACTTGGGACATATGATGATTCCATACCTAGTCTTTCAAGAGCCTCCATACAGACTTCCATAGTGATTGTACTGATTTATGGTCCCACCAAAAGTGTAAAAGTGTTCCTTTTTGCCCACATCCTCTCTAGCATTTATTATTTGTATTCTTGATAACCACCATTGTGACTGGGGTGAGATGAAATCTCAGTGTGGTTTTAATTTGCATTTCCCTAATTGCTAAGCATATTGAACATCTTTTCATGTATTTGTTGGTTTTTGTATTTCTTCTTTTGAGAAGTGTCTATTTAATTCATTTACCAATTTATTAAGTGGGTTATTTGATTTTTTGGTATAAATTTTTTTGAGTTCTTTATATATTCCTTATATATTCTAGATATTATATCTAGCAAAGATTTTTCTCCCATTTGGTGGGGTCTCTCTTTATATTCCTAAATGTATCCTTTGCTGTGCATAAGCGTTTTAATTTGGTGCTGTCCCATTTATTAACTCTCGGCATTATTTCCTGAGTGTTAGTGGTCCTATTGAGAAAGTCATTGCCTGTGCCTTGGCCTAAAAGCTAGAGTGTTAACCTTATGTTTTCTTCAAGTTGTTGCATAGTTTCTGATCTAATCCCAAGCTATTTGATTCATTTTGAGTTGATTTTTGTGCAGGGTGGGAGCTAAATATCTGGTTTCATTCTTCTATACATGGATAACCAATTGTCCCAGCAACATTTGTTTAAAAGGCTGTCTTTTCTCCAATGTATGTTTTTGGTACCTTTGTCAAAGATCAGATGACTATCTATGTGGGTTTGTCTCTGTGTCTTCTATTCTATACCATTGGTCTATGTATCTGCTTTAATGCCAGTTTTTGTCATTGGAGCTCTGCAGTATAATTTGAAGTCAGGTATTGTGATGCCTCTAGCATTACTGTTTTGGCTTAAAATTGTTTTGGATATTCTGGATCTTTTATTCTTCCAAATTAAATTTTTTCTAGTTCTGTGAAGTTCTGTGAAGAATGTCATTGGTATTTTGATGGGAACTGCATTGAATCTGTATATTGCTTTTGGTAATATGACCATTTTAACAATATTAATTCTGCCTATCCATGAATATGGAAGGTCTTTCCATGTTCTGAGGTCTTCTTCAACTTCTTTATTCAGTGTTCTATAGTTTTCATTGTAGAGGTCTTTCACCTCCTTGTTTAGATTTATTCCTAGGATTTTTTTTAATTTGTTTTTTGTTTGTTTTGAGGCTATGGTAAATGGAATTTTTTCCTGATTTTAGTTTTTTTTTTTTTTTTTGAACCAGGGATTGAACTTATGGACACTTGGCCACTGAGCCACATCCCCAGCCCTATTTTGTACTTTTATTTAGAGACAGGGTCTCATTGAGTTGCTTAGGGCCTCGCTAAGTTACCGAGGCTGGCTTTGAACTCGCGATCCTCCTGACTCAGCCTCCCAAGTCGCTTGGATTACAGACATGCGCCACCACGCCCGGCTCTGATTTCTTTTTGAGCAGATTTGTTATTGGTATATAGGAAAGCAGCTGATTATTTTTTATTTTTGTAACAGGGGTTGGACTCAGGGGCACTTGACCACTGAGCCACATCCCCAGCTCTATTTTGTATTTTATTTAGAGACAGTCTCACTAAGTTGCTTAGCACCTTGCTTTTGCTGAGGCTGGCTTTGAACTCGCAATTCTCCTGCCTCACTGGAGCCACTGGAATTACAGGCATGCGCCACTGCACCCAGCAGCAGTTGATTTTTGTACAGTGATTTTTTTGAACCTGCTACTTTGACAATTTTGTTTACTAGCTCTAACAGTCTTTTGGTGGAATTTCTAGATCTTTGATGTATAGAATCATATCATCTGCAAACAATGGTAATTTGACTTCTTCCTTTCCTATTTTTATCCCTTTTATTTCCTTCTCTTGCCTAATTGCTCTGGTTAGAATTTCTAGCACTATATTAAACAGGAATATTAAGAGTGGACATCCTCGTCTTATCTCAAATTTTAAAGGAAATGCCTTTAGTTTTTCCCCACGTGCTATGAGGTTGGCTTTGGGTTTCTCATATATAGCCTTTGTGATATTGAGGTCCCTAATTTCTTCAATTTATCATAAATGGGTGCTGAAAGACTTCTCTGCATCCATTGAGATTACTGAGTGATTTCTGTCCTTAATTTTGTTAATGTGATGAATTACATTTATTGATATGCATATATTAAACCAGTCTTGCATCTCTGGAATAAAACCAATCTGGTAATAGTGTATTATCTTCTTAATATATTGTTGAACATGATTTGCTAATATTTCATTAAATACTTCTGCATCTTAGATCATCAGGGAAATTGGTCTGTATTTTTCTTTCCTTGATGTGTCCTTATCTGGTTTTGGTAATGAGTGATACTGGTTTCATAGAATGAATTTGAAAATGTTCCATCCCTTTCTATTCCATGGAATAATTTGAGACGTATTGACAGTGGTTCTTTAAAAGTTTGGTAGAATTCAGCTGAGAATCCATCTGGTCCTGGGCTTTTCTTTGTTTGGAAGGTTTTTTTGTTTTGTTTTGTTTTTTAACTGCTTGTATCTCATTACAAGTTACTGGTCTGTTTAGGTTTTCTATGCCCTCTGGATTCAGTTTTGGCAGATTATATTTGTCTAGAAATGTATCTATTTCTTCTAGGTTTTCTAATTTATTGGAGTACAAGCTTTCAAAATAGTCCCTAATGATCTGGATTTTTAAGATGCCTGGTGATTTCTCCTTTTTAATCTCTAATTTTGATCAGTTTGGCTAAGGGTTTATCAATCTTGTGTATCTTTTCAAAGATCCAACTCTTTGTTCCATCAATCCTTTGTATTTTTTTATTCTCAATTTCATTGATTTAGGCTCTAATATGAATTATTTCCTTCTTTGTACTGATTTTGGAATTGGTTTGTTCTTCTTTTTCAAGGACCTTGAGATGTATCATTAGGTTTTTTATTTGGGATCCTTCCAATTTTATTATGTAAGCACTCATAGCTATAAACTTTCTTCTTAGAACTGCCTTCATAGTGTCCCAGAGATTCTGCTAAGTTGAATCACTATTCACATTTGAGTGTAAGGATTTTACTTTCTTCTTTGATTTCTTCCATCACCCATTGTTCTATCTCCACATGTTTATATAGTTTCTGTAGGGTTTCTTGGTGTTAATTTCTAACTTCATTCCATTATGATCTGATAAGATGAAAAAAAAGATTTTAAAATTATAAAAGAATTACATAATTTTTTAATATTTGATAAGAGTAACTTTGTGGCCTAAAACATGCTCTATCTTGGAGAAGGTTCCATGAGTCACTGAGAAGAAAGTGTTTGTAGTTGGTCTTGGATGAAAAATTCTACAGATGTCTGTTAGTCCATTTGATTTGTAATATTTTTCAGGTCCAAGAAGTCTTTACTGAGTTTATATCTGGATGACTTATCTAATGGTGAGAGAAGTGTGTTGAATCACCCAGTATTATTGTACTGGGGTCTATCTGGGCCTTCAATTTGCGTAGTGTCTCTTTTATGTAATTAGTTATACCCACATTTGGGGTATAAATATTTTAGTTATATCATCTTGTTGGATTGTTCCCTTTATCAATATGAAGTGACCTTCTTTGTCCCTTCTGATTAATTTTGGGGTGAACTCTGCTTTGTCAGATATGAGAATAGCTACTCCTGCTTATTTTGGGGCTCCATTTGCATGGTATATCAATTTCCATCTTTTTACTTTCCATCTGTGGCTATCTTTGCCTGTAAGGTATGTCTTTTGCAAACAATATTATAGTTGGGTCTTGTTTTTTGGTCCATTCTTCCAGCCTTGTGAGTGTGTGTGTGTGTGTGTGTGTGTGGTGCTGGGGATTGAACCCAGGACCCTGTGTTTGCAAGGTAAGTACTCTACCAACTTAGCTATATCCCCAGTCCCCTGTGTTTTTTAATTGGAGAATTGAGATCATTTTCATTTAATGTTATTATAGAGAGCAATTTATTAATTCCTGCCATTTTGATTTATTTATTGTGTTTAATTTGGTCTTATTTCTTATTTGCTAAGCTATTCCTCAAATGAAATTTGTTCTTTTGTGAGCTCTGAGGTTGTTTTCTATTTCTTCAGTTTGCATTATATCTTTAAGTTCCATAGTGCTGGGTTAGTAGTCATGAATTCTTTTAGTTTCTGCTTATCTTCAAAGGTTTTTATTTCATCTTCAACTTAGAATGATAGCGTTGCTGGACATAGCAGTCTAAGTTGACAACTATTTTCTTTCAGTACTTGGAACACATTGTTCCAAGCACTACTGGCTTGTAGAGTTTGTGCTGAGAAATCAGAAGTGATTCTGATTGCTTTGATTCTAAATGTGACTTGACATTTTGCTTCTGAGGGTTTTAAAATTCTATCCTTATCTTGGATATTAGGCATTTTAATTACAATGTGTTGTAGAGTGGTTCTTTTTTATCTTGTCTATTCAGTTTTGTTTTTTATATACCACAAATGAATAATCCAAAATAAATTATGAAAGGAATTTCATTTACAATCAAATACAAAGGTATTAAAAGAATACTTTTGCTGAGTACAGTGGTGCATACCTATAATCCCAGCAGCTCAGGAGTCTGAGTCAGGAGGATCTCAAGTTCAAAGTAAGCCTCAGCAACTTAGCAAAGCCCTAAGCAACTTAGTGAGTACTTGGCTCAAAAAAAAAAAAATGAACTGAGGATGTGGCTCAGTGGTTAAGTGCTCCTGCTACCAAAACAAACAAAAAAAATCAACAACTACTTTTTTTTGTTTTGTTTTGTTTTTAGGAATAATTATAACCAAAGAGGTGAAAGATTCTTCCACTGAAAATTACAAAACAAAATACTAAAGGAAATTGAAGAACACTAAGTAAATGGGAAGGTAGCCTGTGTTCATGGATAGGAAGATTTAACATAATTAAGATATCAATATTGCTCAAAGGGATCTACAAATTCAATGAAATATTTTTATTTATTAAGAGTCCTACATCCATTTTCACAGAAATGTAAAAGCCATCGTGAAAATCACATATATAGAATTTGAAAAGACCCTGAATAGCTGAAATAACATCAAAAAATGGTAAAGGACTCAAATTTCTGACCTCAAAACAGTACAAATCTACAGCAATTAAAACAATATAGTACTGACATAGGACATATATATAACCCAACCAAATAGAATATAAAGCCTAGAAATAAAACCTCAAATATAAGGTCAATTGATTTTCAAAAGGATTCCAAGATCATTCAGTGAGGAGAGGACAATGTGAAATAAGCCAGGCACAGTAAGACAAGTAGTCGTGTGAAATATAAAAAAAGTTGATTTCATAGATGTTGAGAGCAGAATAGTGATTACTAGAAGGTGGGAAAAGTAGGGGAGAGAGAGGGAAGATGAAATGTTAATCAATGGAGAGTAAAGTATAGTTAGATGGGAGTAAGAAGATCTGGTGTGCTATTGACAGTAAGGTGACTACAGATAACAATTAGGTACTGCATATCTCAAAAAACTAGAATTCTTTTCACCATAAAGAAATGAAAAATGTTTCAAGAGATATATATGTTTAGCCTGATTTAAACATAACACAATGCATACATGTATCAAAATACCATGGTGCTTGTGTTTTCATGAAATAGCTATAAATTTAAATTTTAAAATGTAATTATAAAAATTATTTTTAAATTATTTCTTTAAATTCTAGCAATCCTTTTTAAAAATGAAGAATTACTTATAACTGTAGAGAAATTGAAAAATTTATACATTGCTGATTGGATATGAAATGATGTAGCCATGAGGAAAAGCATGGTGATAGGTCTCTATCCAGGAGAACTGAAAGCAGGAACTTGAACAGGTATTTATTTATACACCGATATTCATAGCAGCAGCATTCACCAAAACCAAAAGGTAAAAAATTAAAAAATTCATGTCTATCAGCAGATGAACAGATAAGCAAAATGTAGTATGCAGGGGCTAGAGCTGTGGCTCAATGGTAAAGTGCTTGCCTGGCATGTACAAGGCCCTGGGTTTGATACTCAGTATCACATATAAATAAATAAAATAAAAGATCCATTGATGACTAAAAATATTTTTTAAATGTAGTATGCACATATAGCAGAGTAGTATTCAACCACAAAAAAGAAGAAAAATTTTTATATATGATAGAACATGCTTAGATCTTAAAAGCATTCTAAATAAAATAAACTAGACAAATGTTAAATGCTGCATGATTCCACTTATATGAAGTACCTACAATAGGAAAATTCACAGAGACAAAAAGTACAAGAGAGGTTACCAGGGTTGGTGGAAGGGGGAATAGAAAGTTTTATTTAATGGATAGAGTTTCTTTATGAGATGATGAAAAGATCTGAGGTATAGATATACTAGTTACTCCAACATTGTGAATGTATTTAATTCCAGTGGATTATACAACCACAAATGTTTAAAATGATAAAAAAATTATGTATATATTATCATGATGAAAACAATTAAAATGGACCAAAAAAACATAATAATTTTAGAAGAAAACAAGGTAAAGAAAGCTTCATGACCTTGGATTTTGTAAAAAAATTTTAGATATGATATCAAAAGAAGAATGATCAAAGTAAAGATAAATAAATTGAACTTCATCAAAATTTAAAACTTTTGTAGCCAGGTGTGGTGGCACACTCCTATAATCCCTGCAACTAGGGAGTCTGAGGTAGGAGGATGGGAAGCTTAAGACCAGACTACACAAATTAGCAAGGCCCTAGCAACTTAGCAAGACCCTGTCTCAAAAAAAAATAAATAAATAAAAGGGGTTAGGGATGTGACTCAGGGGTGAAGCACACACACAAAAATATTTTTTTAAACTTTTGGGGTTCAAAGGACACTATCAGGAGAGTAAGAAGATGGGCTGGGGATGTAGTTCAATGGTAGAGTACCTGCTTAGCGTGTGTGAGAACTAGGTTCAATACCCTCTCACACACACACACACACACACACACACACAGAGAAGTAAATTCATAGAATGGAAGAAAATGTTTATAAATCATATGTCTGTAAGGGCCAATATCCAGAACACTGAAGGAATTCAACACCAAATAGACAACCTACTCACTTTGGGTTTTTTTTTATTTGTTCTTTTTAGTTATACATGACAGTAGGATGTATTTTCACATATCATATATACATGTAGTATAACTTCCCATTTTTGTGGTTGTGCCATGATGTGGAGTTACACTGGTTGTGTATTCATATATGAACACAGGGAAGTTATGTCCAATTCATCCTACTGTCTTTCCCATTCCCATCCCCACTCTATTCTCACTATTCTCCCCTGTCCAAACTGGTGAACCTCCCCTTCGCCCTCCCCCAACCCCCACGCCCCACCAATTGTGAGTCAGCATCCACATACTGGGATAACATTCAATATTTGGTTTGAGGGGATTGGCTTATTTCATTTAGTGTGAAGTTCTCTGGTTCCATATGGGAAATGCCATAATTTCATTCTTCTTTAAGGCTGAGTAAAATTCCATTGTGTATATATATCACATTTTCTTTATCCATTCAACTGTTGAAGGGCACCTAGGTTGGTTCCATAGTTTAGCTATTGTGAATTGAGATGCTATGAACATTGATGGGGCTCTCACTATAGTATGCAGATTTTAAGTCTTTTGGGTATATGCCAAGGAGCGGGATACCTGGGTCAAATGGTGGTACCATTCCAAGTTTTCTGAGGAATCTCCATCCTGCTTTCCAGAGTGATTGTACCAATTTGCAGGCCCATCAACAATGTATGAGTGTAGATTTTTCCCCACATCCTCACCAATATTTATTGTTATTTGTATCCTCTTTTATTCTTATTTTTTGGTACTGGGTATTGAACTCAGAAGCACTCAACCATTGAACCACATCTCCAGCCCTATTCTGTATTTTATTTAGAGGCAGGATCTCACTAAGTTGCTTAATGCCTTGCTTTTGCTGAGGCTGGCTCTGAACTTTAGATCCTCCTGCCTCAGCCTCCCAAGACGCTGGGATTACAGGCATGTGCCACTGCACCTGGCTGTTATTTGTATTCTTGATAACTGCATTCTGACTGGAGCGAGATGAAATCTCATTGTAGTTTTAATTTGCATTTCTCTATTTGCTAGAGATGTTGAACATCTTTTTCATATATTTGTTGACTGGTCGTATTTCTTCTGTAAAGTGTCTGTTCAGTTCCTTTGCCCATTGATTAATTGGGGTTTTTTGTTTTGTTTTGTTTTTGTTTTGTTTTTTTGGTGTTAAGTTTTTTGAGTTTTTCACATATCCTGGAGATAAATGCTCTATCAGAGGTTAGGTGGCAAAGATTTTTCTCCCATTCTATAGGCTCTCTCTTCACGTTCTTGATTGTTTCCTTTGTTGTGAAGTTTTTTACTTTGATAAAATCACATTTATTGATTCTTGATTTTACTTCTTTCTCTTTAGTTGTCATGTTGAGGAGGTTTGTTCTTCTTTTTCTTCTAATAGGCTCAGGGTCTCTGGTCTAATGCCTAGGTCCTTGATCCACATTTGAGTTGAGTTTTGTGCAGGGTGAGAGATAGGGGTCTAATTTCATTTTGTTACATGGGGATTTCCAGTTTTCCCAGCACCATTTTTAAAGACGCTATCTTTTCTCCAATATACATATATGTTGCCTTTCTCTTATGAGATAACTGTATTTATGTGGGTTTGTCTCTGTGTCTTCTATTCTGTATCATTGGTCTTCATGCCTGTTTCAGTGCCAGTATCATGCCATTTTTTTTTTTTTTTTACTATAGCTCTTTATGATTTAAAGTCTGGTATTATTATGCCTCCTGCTTCTCTTTTCTCATTGAGGATTGCTTGGGCTATTCTGGGCCTCTTATTTTTCCCAAATGAATTTCATGGCTGCTTTTTCCATTTCTATGAAGAATATCATCAAAACTTTAATAGAAATTGCATTAAATCTGTATAGCCCTTTTGGTAAGTATGGCCATTTTGATAATATTTATTCTGCCTGTCCAAGAACATGGGAGATCTTTCCATCTTTTAAGGTCTTCTTCAGTTTCTTTCTTTAGAGTTCTACAGTTTTCATTATAGAGGGCCGGGCATGGTGGCACACGCCTGTAATCCAAGCGACTTGGGAGGCTGAGTCAGGAGGATTGCGAGTTCAAAGCCAGCCTCAGCAACTTAGTGAGGCCCTAAGCAACTCAGTGAGACCCTGTCTCTAAATAAAATACAAAATAGGGCTGGAGATGTGGCTCAGTGGCCGAGTGCCCCTGAGTTCAATCCCTGGTTCAAAAAAAAAAAAAAAGTTTTCATTATAGAGTTCTTTCACCTCTTTTGTTAGATTTATTCCCAAATATTTTATTCTTTTTGAGGCTATTATTAATTGGATAGTTTTCCTAATTTCTCTTTCAATTGATCATCACTAATGATTAGGAACACAATGAGTTATGGGTGTCAATTTTATATCCTGCTACTTAGGTAAATTCATTTATGAGTTCTAGAATTTTTCCATTGAAGTTTTTTGGATCTTCTAAATATAGAATCATGTCCTTGGCACATAGGGATAGTTTGAGTTCTTCTTTTTCCTATTCATATCCCTTTCTTCTGAATTCTTCTAATTTATCTGGCTAGAGTTTCCAGGACTATGTTGAATAGAAGTGGTGAAAGAGGGTATCCCTGTCTTATTCCAACTTTTAGAGGGAAAGCTTTCAATTTTTCTCCATTTAGAATGATGTTGGCCTTGGGTTTAGCATATATAGCTTTTACAATGTTGAGATGTTTTCCTACTATCCCTATTTTTATAGTGTTTTGAACAAGAATGGATGCTATATTTTGGCAAATGCTTTCTCTGCATCTATTGAGGTATTCATGTGATTCTTGTCTTTAAGTCTATTGATGTGATGACTTACGTTTATCGATATCTGAAAGTTGAACCAACCTTACATCCCCGGGATGAACCCCACTTGATCATTGTGTACTATCTTTTTAATATGTTTTTGTATGTGATTTCCCATATTTTATCAAGAATTTTTGCATCAATGTTTATCAGGGATATTGGTCTGAAAATTTCTTTCCTTGATGTGTCTTTGTCTGGTTTTGGTATCAGGGTGATACTAGCTTCATACAATGAGTTTGGAAGGGTTCCCTCCTTTTCAATTTCATGGAATAATTTGAGAAGTATTGGTGTAAGTTCTTCACAGAAGGTCTGGTAGAACTCAGCTGAGAATCTCTCTGGTCCTGGGCTTTTCTTTTTTGGTAGACTTTTGATGAAATCTTTAACTTAATTTAACTAATACATGATTCTATATTTGATGGTATCTTGAAATTTATTTGTTTAAATGTTCTGTCCTGATTCAATTTGGGTAGGCCATATGTCTCTAGAAATTTGTTTATGTTTTTAAGATTTTCTATTTTATTAGAGTATAAATTTTCAAAATCATTTCTGATTATTATCTGTAGTTTAGTAGTGTCTGTTGTGGTATTTCCTTTTTAATTGTGAATTTTAGTAATTTGAGTTTTCTCTCTTCATTAGCTTGGCTAACAATCTTATTTATTTTTTCAAAGAACCAACTTTTTGTTTTGTTAATTTTTTGATTGTTACTTTTGTTTCAATTTCATTGATTTCAGCTCTGATTTTAATTATTTCCTGTCTTCTACTGCTTTTGGTGTTGATTTGTACTTCTCTTTCTAGGGTTTTGAGATGCAATGTTAGGTTATTTGGTGATTTTCTGTTTTTTTAATGAATGAGCTCATGCAGTGAACTTTCCTCTTTCCTCTTAGCACTGTCTTCATAATGTCCCAGAGATGTTTTTTTTTTTTGCGGGGCTGGGGATTGAACCCAGGGCCTTGTGCTTCCAAGGCAGGCACTCCACCAACTGAGCTATATCCCCAGCCCCATCCCAGAGATTTTGATGTTTTACTGTTCTCATTTACCTCAAAGTATTTTTAAATTTCATCCCTGATTTCTTCTGATATCCATTGGTCATTCAATAGCATATTATTTAGTCTCCAGGTATTAGAATAGCTTCTGGGTTTTTTTTAATTTTATCATTGATTTTTAATTTCATTCCATTATGATCTGATAGAATGCAAGGTATCACCTCTATATTTTTATATTTTCTAAGAGTTGCTTTGTGGCCAAGATATGGTCTATTTTAGGATTGTTATGTCTTGCTGATATATATAATTCTCTTAAGCAGTATGAAATTTCCTTGGTCCCTTCTGATTAACTGGCTTGAAGTCCACTTCATCTGAAATGATAGAAACCCCTACTTGTTTATGCTATCTGTGTGAATGATATGTTTTTTCCCATTCTTTTATCTTCATTCTGTTGATCTCTTCACCTATGAGGTGAGTCTCTTGGAGACAGCATATTGTTGGGTTTTCTTTTTTAACCAAATCTACCAGTCTATGTCTTTTGAGTGATGTGTTTAGGCCATTTATGTTTAATGTTATTATTGATGTGATTTTTATTCCATCATTTTGATTTGTTTTTTAATTTGAATTAGTTTCTCCTCTGATTGACTATTCTAGTGTAATTCCTCCCTTTGCCAGTTTTCACTTTTATTATTCATTTCTTCTTCATGAAATATTTTACTGAGTATGTTTTGTAGAGCAGGCTTTGTAGCTGGGAATTCTTTTACCTTTGGTTTATAAGGGAAGGTTTTTATTTCATCATAAATTCTGAAGTTTAATTTTTCTAGGTATAGTATTCTTGGCTAGCATCCATTTTCTTTCAGAGCTTGATATATATTATTCCAAGGCCTCCTAGCTTTGAAGGTCTGGGCTGAGAAATCAGCTGAGATCCAGACTGGTTTCCCTCTAAACATGATTTTTTGTTTTTCTCTGGCAGCTTTTAAAATTCTATCCTTATTCTGTATGTTAGGCATTTTCATAATAATACATCTTGGATGTGAGGGCGATCTGGCTGCGACATGTCACCCCATTGATCGCCAGGGTTGATTCAGCTGATCTGGCTGGCTAGGTGGGTGTCCCCTTCCTCCCTCACTGCTCCGTGTGCTTCCCTCCTGAAGCTGCACCCACAGTCGAAGAGGACGACCTTCCCCGATGAGGGGAGGACCGTTCTTCAGTCAAGGGTATATGAGTAGCTGCGCTCCCCTGCTAGCACCTCCAAACAAGCTCTCAAGGTCCATAATAATACATCTTGGTATGGGTCTGTTGCAATTTGTATTCTTGGGGTCCTGTAAGCCTCCTGTATCTGATTTTGCATTTCATTCTTTAGGTTTGGGAATTTTCTGATATTATCTCATTGAAAAGATCATGCATTCCTTTGGTTTGTAACTCTAAGCCTTCATCTATCCCAGTATATCTTAAATTTGGCCCTTTCAGGTATCCCATATTTCTTGGAAGTTCTGTTCATTGTTTCTTAAGTTTTTCTCCATGGTCAACTTTATTTTCAAGATTATATATTTTGTCTTCATTGCCTGAAATTCTGTCTTCCAAGTAGTCTAGTCTGTTGGTGATGTCTTCCACTGAGTTTCTAATTTGGTTTATTGATTTCTTCATTTCAAGGATTTCTGCTTATTTTTCAGAATCTCTCTTTATTGAAGTGATCTTTCACTTCCTATATTTTCTCCAATATCAATCCTTACATTGTCCTTTACATCACAGATTAATTTAAACTCCTCTGACATTCTAAATTCCTCTGACATTTCTTCCACTGTGGTGGCAATGGATTCTGTTATTGAAATATCTTGATTTGTTTGGGGCTATTTGTTTCCTTGTTTTTTCATGTTGTTTGCATTTCTACCCATCTATCGGTATGGATGTGAGGCAGTAGAGTTTCTACCCTTTAGACTTGTAGTGCCCCTAAAGATTTCCAGTACTTCACTTGCTGGAAAGCTGCTGCCTGTCTGCTTTCTTGATTTCACATCACAGAGCAGACAAAAAAGCAACCTGCTCTATTCCACCATCTTGAAACCACCTCCATCAAAGGTCTTACACAGACATTTTTCTAAAGATGACTCTGTTGGTCCTCCTCATCTGTGGGTTCCACATGTACTGATTCAACCAATCACAGATTGAGAATATTAGTGGGAATAAAAAAAAACTGCATTTGTACTGACACCTACAGATTTTTTTGTCATTTTCCCTAAATAATATAATAACCAAATAATATAAATATGTTATTTACATAACATTTGCATTGTGTTAGGTATTATAAGTAATCTAGAAGTGATTTAAAGTATATGGGAGAATATGTGTGGGTTATATACAAATACCATGCCATTCTGTATAAGAGACTTGAGTATCCACAGATTTTGGTATCTACAAGGGGTCCTGGAACCAATTCCCCATGGACAAAAAGGAATAGCTGTATATAAATTGCAAAAACACGTGAGAAAATGCTCAATGTCATTGATTGTCAACAGGTAACTCTGACCAGGTGCAGAGTTGCACACCTGTTAGCTCAGCTACTCCAGAGGCTGAGGCAAGAGGACCACAAGTTCAGGGCCAGCCTCAGGAACTTAGTGAGACCCTATCTCAAAATAAAAAATAAAAGAACTGCTGAGGATGTAGCTCAGTGGTAAAGCCTTCTGATTTCAATGTTCAGAACTAGGACAAAAACAACAACAAACAAATATAAAACAGGGAACTCTTGTACATTTCTGGGAGAGTATAAAATGATTAAGATGCTATGGAAAATAGTTTTGTGATTCCTCGAAGTTAAACAAAGAATTATTATAGGACCAGAAATTCCATTCCAAGGGCATATACAGATGAAATCAAAATACATATATCCCAAAAAACATACATATGAATGTTTATAACAGGATTATTTGCAACAGCCAAAAGTTGGAAACAATCCAAATGTCCATTATTTGACAGAGTTTAAAATGTGGTATATCCGTATAATGGAATATTATTCAACCACAAAGAAGAATAAGTACCAATACATGCTACAATATGAAGTGATTTTTAAAACTTTATTTAAAAAACAAAACAACAACAATAAAACTTATGTTATATGAAAGAATGCAGACACAAAAGGTCATATATATCATATGATTCAGCTTACATGAGTACTGTGGTTTGGATAAGTGTCCTCCAAAGGTTCATGTATTAAAGGTTTGGTCCCCAGCCATTAGCTCTACCGGGAGATGGTAGAACCTTTATAAGGTGGAACCCAGTGGGAGGTCTTTAGGTGACTGGGAACATGTATAGCCTCTTTCACATCCTGCCATGAAGTAAGCAATTATGCTACACCATGCATTTCTGCCATGATGTGCCACAACAAGCCCAAGCAACAGAACCAACCAATCATGGACAGATACCTCTAAAATTGTGAGCCAAAATAACCATTTTCTCTTTCTAAGTTGATATCTCAGATATTTGTTATAGTGATGGAAAGCTAACACAATGAGATATCCAACAGTTAAATCTATATAGACAGAAAGTAAACATGTGGTTGCCAGGATTTGGGGGAAAGAAAGAATGGGGAGTGTGTTAATGGGTACACCTCTTGTTGAGATGATAAAAATGTTTTCAAATTAGATGGTGGTAGTGATTGCTACAACCTCAAAATATAGGGCTAGGGATATAGCTCAGTTGGTAGAGTGCCTGCCTTGCAAGCACAAGGCCCTGGGTTCAATCCCCAGCTCTGCACAAAAAAAAAAAAAAAAAAAAACTAAAAACTATGAAATTATATATTTTAAAGGGGTAAATTCTATGGTATGAGAATTTTATCTTGATTACTAAAATAAATATTTAAAAAATAAATAAAAAGGTAAGAGGTTATTATTCTGAGACAGGAAAGTGTATCATCCAGAAACAAAGTGAGGTCTAGCTAAAGTACAGGATCTGAGAGTGTTCTGAAGGAAGAAGGAAAAAGGAAAGTGCTAGGAATGGAACACAGTTAAATAAGAACTAGAATTCAGTACTAAACAGTAAAATAAACAGACACTTCTCAAAAGAAGAACTACAAGACAAACAAATACGTGAAAAAATGTTAAACATGGTTAGCAATTAAAGAACTGCAAATCAAAATGCATTTAACTCCAGTCCAAATGACGGCCATCAAGAATACAAATAATCTGGGCTGGGGTTGTAGTTCAGTGGTAGAGCACTTGCCTAGTACGTGTGAACCACTGGGTTCAATTCTCAGCACCACATTAAAAAAATAAATTAAATAAAGGTATTGTGTCCATCTACAACTAAAAGAGAATACAAATAATTTGAGTTCAATCCCTAGAAAAAAAGAATACAAACAATAGCAAATACTGGGGAGGATGTGGAGAAAAAGAAACACTTTTACACTGTTGGTGGGATTGTAAATTAGTACGAATATTATGGAAGTCAGTATGGAGGTTCCTCAAAAGACTAGGAATGGAACTACCCAGCTATACCACTCCTCAGTATTTATACAGAAGAATTAAAGTCATTATATTATAGTGATACATGCGGACCCATGTTTATAGCAGCACAATATACAGTACGTGAAATATGGAACCAGCCTAGGTGTCTATCAACAGATGAATGAATAAAGAAAATGTGGTAGACATACACAATAGTTTTATTTAGCCATAAAAAAGGAATGAAATTTTGTCATTTGGAAGAAAATGAAAGAACTTGAGACCATTTATGTTCAGTGAAATAAACCAAACTCAGAAGGCCACAGATTACATGTTTTCTCTCACATGTGGAAACTAGAAAAGAAAAAGAGAAGAAAGTAGGAGAGCGGTGTGGTGGAGAGACAGACTGGGGAGCAGAATAGGTAGTGAAAATCAAAGGGAGATCAGTAAATTAGAGAAAAGTGGCCAGAAGGAGGAAAGGGAGAAATACAGGGGAATATTGGCCAAATTATATTGTTAATATTGTGTGCATGTACAAATATGTAACAACAAAATCCACCATTATGAATGGAATCAAATGAAAAAGCTTCTTCACAGCAAAGGAAACAATCAATCAATAACATGAAGAGAAAGCCTACAGAATGGAAGAAAATCTTTACCATATGCACCTCAGATAGAGCATGAATCTCCAGGATATATAAAGAACTAAAAAATCTCAACATTAAAAACTTCTCAGAAGAAATACAATTAATCAACAAATACATGAAAAAATGTTCAACATCTCTAGCAATTAGAGAAATGCAAACAAAAACTACCCTGAAATTCTATCTCACTCCAGTCAGAATGGCAATTATCAAGAATATAAGCAACAACAAATGTTTGCAAGGATGTGGGGGGAAAGTTACACTCATACAGTGCTGGTGGGACTGCAAATGGTGCAACCACTTTGAAAAGCAGGATGGAAATTCCTCAGAAAACCTGGAATGGAACTATCATTTGACTCAGTCATCCCACTCCTTTACCCAAAGGAATAAAAATCAGCATACTGTAGTGATACAGCCATATCAATGTTTATAGCAGCTCAATTCACAATAGCTAAACTATAGAACCAACCAAGGTGCTCTTCAACAGATGAATGGATAAAGAAACTGTGGCGTATATATATTTATATATGTATACATAATGAAATATTACTCAGCCTTAAAGAAGAATGAAATTATGGCATTTGCCAGTAAATAAATGGAACTGGAGAATATTATGCTAAGAAAAATAAGCCAATCCCAAAAAACCAAAGGCCAAATGTTTTCTCTGATATGTGGATGCTAATTCACAATAAGTGGGGTGGGTAAGAATAGAGGAATTTTGAACTAGACAAAGGGGAGTGAAGGGAGGGGAGAGGGCAAGTGGGTAGGAATGATAGTAGAATGAATCACACATTATTATCCTAAGTGCATATATGATTACATGACCTGTGTAACTACATCATGTACAACCAGACGAATGAGAAGCTATACTACTTTTATGTATGATGTGTCAAAATCCATTCTACTTTCAGGTATAACTAATTAGAACAGATAAAAAAATAAAAAATTCCACCACTACGTACAGCTATAATTCCCCCAATAAACAATAAGGAAAAAAGAAAACATGAAAAAAAAAAAGAGTTTTCTTGAACCAAGCCAGCAGTGCACATGCCTATAATTCCCTTACTCAGCATGCTAAAATGGCAGAATTACAAGTTCAAGGCTAGCCTGGGCAATATAGCAAGATTCCATCCACCCGCCTCCCCCAAATTTTTTATTTGTTCTCCCATACGATCCTCATAACCATATTATAAGGATGCAGGCCAAGAGTATCTCAAGGAGGAATCTAAGTTCAGAGAATTATTAAAATAATTTGTCCAAAATCAAGACTGGAAGCCTGCTTCCAGATAGTCATTCCATCCCATCTCACACTGCCACCTAGCAGCAAGACCCACTGGTCAGCTCCATCATTCTTTGATTCCCAGGGATGGACAGAGCAGGGAATCTGAGATTCCAGTTTCTGATTCCTTCCTTTAAGTTCCCCAAATTAGAGCTTTGTTTGCTGAGAGGAATGGGCCCTAACAATTCAGATACTGTGAAATTTGTCTCATGGAAAGAAGAGATTAACTCTTAAAGCCAGATGCAGTGGTTCATGCCTATAATCCCAGCCACTCAGCAAGTTGAAGCAGGAGGATTGCAAGTTTGAGGGCAACCTCGGCAACTTAGTAAGACCAGATCTCAAAATAAAAATAGAAAGGATCTGGGGATGCAGCTCAGTGACAGAATGTCTCTAGGTTCAATCCCACTAATACCCCCTGCCAAAAAACACTTGAGAGCTCTGAGCTAAATAGGCAGAAACTTATCTACAAATACTCTCTCTTTGCTCTTCTTCCCTCTGCATTGACGCTAAGACAAGGAATGAAAGAGGCCAGAACCCGGTTCCAATTCTCCTCTTTTTAGGCAAGTTGTAGACATTAATTATATATAAATAACATAGTTTTATGCATTGAACTAAATAATTTGTGTTCTTTCTCTGAAGCCCATATTTTAAATGGATTAAATATTTTCTATTTTTTATTTCTTTGAAAAATCTCAGTTGGGCACAGTGGTATGCACCTATAGTCCCAGCTATGGAGGAATCACTTGAGTCCAAAAATTGAAATCAATCCTGGCAACTTAGAAAGATCCCATCACAGAAGGAAGGAAGGAAGGAACAAAGGAATGAAGGGAAAAATCATAAACATTTCCTGTACATGGTCTTCAACTGATTTTTAGTCAGAAGTTCTTTACTGGAAAAGGCAAAGAACCTTGAATCGACAGGAATATATATGCTCTGTCCATTAGGATTATATTCCCTAGGTTTAGAGCACCCAGGTTCAGTCCCCAGTACCACACATACACAAAAGCATATTATTTGAAAATATGGCCAGCTTCAGTGGTACAAACCTGTAATCCCAACTATCAGGAGGACGAGGCAGGAGGATCACAAGTTGGAGGCCAGCCTTGGCTACCTTAATGAGATTCTGTCTCAAAACAAAGTAAAAAGGGCTGGGGATATAGCTTAGTGGTAGTGTTTGATTGGCATGTGTGACACCCTGAGTTCAGTCTTCAATACCAAAAAGAAAAAGAAGGAAAATGAATATGAAAGTCAACATTACAAAAAAATAGCCACAAGATGTAAAAGCAGTTGCTTCTGATAAGCAGGACTTGAGGTAGAAGAAAGCACAGAGACTACTCCTTTCGTTTTAAAATGATATGAATATATTACTCTGTTTTATAAAAATTAACTTTAAAATAACCAGGAAAAGCCAGGTTCATGCCTATAATCCCTGTGCCTTGAAAGGCTGAGACAGGAGAATGGAAAGTTTGATGTCAGCCTTAGCAAATAAGCAAAGCCCTCAGCAACTCAAGGAGACTGTGTCTCAAAATAAAAAACAAAAAATGCTGGGGATGTAGTAGCTCAAATGGCAAAGTACCCCTGGGTTAAATCCCTAGTACCAATAAATAAATAAACAAACAAATGAATATATAAATAAATCCAGGAAGAAAGCAAATAAGTGTCTAACAGAGACTTCACTGCAAAATCCTTAAGTAAACCTAACAATTTTTTTTTTCTTGTTGCTGGGAATCAAACCCAGGGTCTAGCATGTGCTAAGTACACATCTATCACTGAGTTACACCCCCAGTTCCAGAACCCAGTTTTTGAAATGAAGTCCAAAGTGGACTAGGACTATAACTTAGTGGTAGAGCACTTGTCTAGCATACACAAGACCCTGGGTTAATCCCTAACAACACATACACATACACACACACACAAAGTCTATAAGATTTCTGTTTCTGACAATTTAAGTAGGCTAGACGTTCTGAAATACTCTTCCACTGTGAAACACCCAGTTTCTGTTAGAACAAATACACCTAAAGGCATTGCTGTGCTCACATGTAAGTAATGAAAGCTCTCAATGACAAAAAAAAAGAGGCAGAGAGTAAGGAAGACAGGGAAGAGGGAAGTGAGGGTGGAAGAAATCCTAAAAGGGTGGCAAGAAGGGAGGAAGGATAGATAGCATGGAGGGAAGGGAGGGGTGGGGTCGGGGTGGGGGGGGTAAAAATAATAATAGAAATTGTGACAGATACCATTGCCCTGTGTACATGCATGAACGCACAGATGGTGTGACTCTACTTTGTGTACAACCAGTGAAACAAGAGCTGTACTCCATTTGTGTTCAATGAATCAATAAGTAAATAAAATAAAATAAAAAAAAGAAATCCTAAAGCTAAAATTAGATGGATACAAACACCAAGGTTGCCCTAAAAATATGCCCAACTTAGAAACCAAAATTTTGCTGCTTATCCATACCACTGAGGAACAGTATTAGACTAGACAAAGTAGAACAGCTTAATCTAAGAATTACAAATAAAACCAGGTACCTAAAAGGGCTATACTCTATTTTCTACTAAGGAGGTAAACAGAAAAATCTGCATGCTGACTGTATGAACTAACAATAAAACCAAGACGCTTCTGGTGTCAATAAGAATGGGAAGGATGGGCTGGGGATGTAGCTCAGTTGGTAGAGTGCCTGCCTCACAAGCACAAGGCCCTGGGTTCAATCCCCAGCACCGCAAAAAAAAAAAAAAAAAAAAAAAAAAAGAATGGGAAGGAGAAACAATTTTGAAAAACAGACAAAATTGGTAAAACAAGGTAGAAGACTAATACTAATATCAAAAAATTTTCCTAATAATTTATGATAGTCTAAGATTTATGGAGTCCTGGTATTTCAATTTATAGCACACTCACAATATGATCCCCCCTAATCCAAGAAATAAATAAGTTCTATTTTGGTAGTATCCCCTAGCACACAGGAGAGACAAAGACAAATCATCTCAATCCAGGTGTTTCCAGGTTCCCAAAGTTATAGTTTAACCAGATATGAGTTCCTAAGAACTCATATATATTCCTAAGAAAATATGTATGACAGAAACTGACCTCCATTAGTTAGAATGAAAAGGAACTGCGGCCAGGCATAGTGGTGCATGCCTGTAATCCCAGTGGTTGGGGAGATTGAGGCAGGAGGATAGCTAATTCAAAACTAGTCTCAGCAAAAGGGAGGCATTAAACAATTCAGTGAGACCCTGTCTCTAAATAAAATACAAAATAGGGCTGTGGTGTGGCTCAGTGGTGGAGTGTCCCTGAATTCAATCTCTGGTACCCTCTCCGCCAAAAAAAAAAAAAAAAAGGGACTAAAATTGAAAAGGAAGACACACATAGACTGCAGATACTGAAATTATAAGAAACAGTATATGAAGTAAATATGTTTAAACTGTTTCACTTGAAGAGATAAGCACTAAGAAAAGAAAGAACATTTGGGCAAAGCTGGAACTTCAGGGTAAGTATTCTAAGAAAATGATGTCTGATTTGGGGTAAGAATTAGCTGGGCAGAAAAAAAATGATGAGGGCATTCTGGACCGAGACATCAAAATCATGATAAGCAATGACATGGAAGCATTGAATAGTATGGGGCAGTGTCAGAGGAAACTTCAAGAATTTCTATTACAGGAACAATAAATGCAGGGAAGGGTAAGAGAAGCTGAAGAAGTACAGGGAGATCAGCAGGTATCTGTATACCATGGAGGAAATACGACCTCACTGAAGGATTTTGAGGAAGGAATATCACAGTTAGTTTTGGTTTAAGTTATAGTAGTGGGAAAGAATTTAAGATGGGCAAAGATGGAGGAATGAAGATTAGTTAGGAGGCTAGTATATGGTAGAAATAATAAGGGTCTAAACTACCAGTGACAGTAAATCTGGGGAGTAAAGAGATTCGAAAAACAGCAGACAAAATTAGCAAAAGCTGGTGAGTGTACAATGGCTTCAATGTTTCTTGCTTGTAATAAGATGATACTAATTGATTTGGGGAATACAACAGGAAGAGTAGAATGGGACAGAATAAAATAATGCACTAAATTATAAAGATGTTAACCCTGGAGTACTTGAAAATCAAGCTTGCAGATGTTTAACAAGCAATTGGATTTATTAGATTTAAACTCATTGCTAAAATAACCATACAAGTGGCTAACTCACCTAAGGAGAGAAAAGCAGAGTGACCCAAGTGTGGAAATCATATGAAATTCAGGTCAAGTTTTATGGCTTCCTAAAAGACAGTTTATACACAAATACAATTATTAATCCATATTAAGCATATATATACACATGGTTTCAGAAAACTGAAAATCATCTCAAAGAAAAATGAAATGGCTAGCCAGGCGCAGTGGCGCATGCCTGTAATCCCAGCGACTCGGGAGGCTGAGGCAGGAGGATTGCAAGTTCAAAGCCAGCCTCAGCAACTTAGTAAGGCCCTAAGCAACTCAGTGAGATCCTGTCACTAAATAAAATACAACATAGGGCTAGGGATGTGGCTCAGTGGTGGAGTACCCCTGGGTTCAATCCCCAGTACCAAAAAAAAAAAAAAAAGAAAAATGAAATGGCTAAATTAATATAGTAAATCTACTTCAGAGAAGATTTATAATGGTTAAAATTATAGTTAGGAAGAGGTTACAGTGCATAGGAAAGGTTTATGATAAATTATTAACTACTTTCTTACCTTTTAAAATTCTATACATTATTTATACAATGTAAAAACGTGAGTGGCAAATCCTGGAAAGAAATACACCAAATTGCTTTGGAAATTATTTTGAGATTAGAAGTTGGTAGGGATTCTTCCTTCTACCTTTGCATATCTTCCCAATTCAATGTAAAATACTCTTAAAATTGGAAAAACTTTAAAACAAACAACAGGATTTCCCATCACCAAGAGCCCCTCAAAAAACGAAATAATGCACTAATACCTGAGATTTGAGGCAGTTGCCTCAGATGTTCCTCCCTTCTAGAAGTCTGCAACCTGTCATGTCTGCTAAAGTCCTCCACAGATGTCATCCTGGATCTGCAAGGCAGACACATGGTTCTGCCTCTGCTCCTCAAGACTTGGTGTCATCCATCACTACATCTTTTCTGAAGTTCTTGGGTTCACCACTATCCTTGAGCAACTCTTCTTCTTTCAACCCAGTTCCTCTTCCATCTTCTCCTTAAAAATACCCAGCTAGGCCTGGGGATATAGCTCACTTGGTAGAGTGCTTGCCTTGCAAGCACAAAGCCCTGGGTTTAATCCCCAGCACCATAAATAAATAAATAAATAAATAAATAAAACCCATTAAATTAAATTCCCCCTCCCACACAAGACCCTGGATAAGGTTGTAAAACAGATGTTTTCCAAGTCCTGTTGATGAGCAGAATACAAAACTCATGAACAATTCCATGAAACAAGAAATGTAGAATTCCTAGAAGAAGAACCTTTCTATTCTACTGGCAAGGAGTAGGAGACAGAAATTAATAACTTGGTAAATTATCCTGCCATAAATGTAAATTAACAAGCACAGAATAAGTATCTAATATTGCCTTTTCTGTTTCCTGCCAGGACTCAACTTATCTTCTTCACCCAGAGGTTGCAAACTGAAACATCAGGCTTGTAATTCAAATGAGTAAAAATGGACACGTTGTAACACAACAAAATCAGTCACAATGATAAACAGCAATTAGACCTCAGACTTGGCATTAACCATGGCAAAAGCATGGTAAGAACTGGGATGAGAACTGGACACACCTGTACTCCCAGATACTGAGGATGCTGATGCAGGAGGATCACAAGTTTGAGGCCAGCCTTAGCAATGTTGCTAAACCCTAAAAGCACCTTAACAAGATCCTGTCTTGAAATAAAACATTTTTTAAAAAAAGGACTGGGGGTGTAGTAGTATAGTTCAATGGTTAAGCACCTCTGAGTTCAATTCCCAGTATCAAAAAAAAAGGGTGGGGGAAAAGGGTGGGGGGTGGGGCGGCGGTGGGCATGGTGGCGCACACCTGTAATCTCAATGGCTTGGGAGGCAGCCTCAGCAACAGCGAGGCACTAAGCAACTCAGTGAGATCCTGTCTCTAAATAGAATACAAAATAGGGTTGGGGATGTGGCTCAGTGGTTAAGTGCCCCTGAGTTCAATCTCCAGTACCCCCCAAAAAAGGGTGTGTGTGTGGATAGATTCTGCTGATTAATGACAATATGATAATATAAGCTGGGCATGATGGTGTACATTTGTAATCCAAGTGACTTGGGAGGTGGAGGCAGGAAGACCCAAAGCTCAAGGCCAGACTCAGCAAGTTAGAGATACTTATTTAAAAATGAAAAAGAGCTGGAGATGTAGCTCAGTGGTAATGCTCCTGGTTTCAATCCCAAATACCCCCCCAAAAAAGAGGATGAAATGAGGCTTGTCATCAGGAACCTTAAAAGAAATAGAATTTAGGGCAGGGGCTATAGCTCAGTGGCACAGCACTTGCCTAGCATATGTGAGGCACTGGGTTCGATCCTTAGCACCATGTAAAAATAAACAAAATAAAGACATGCTGTCCACCTACAACTAAGAAAAAAATTAAAAAAAAAATTTAGCTGGGCACTGTGATGTATTCCTGTAATCTTGGCACCTTGAGAAGCTGAAGAAGGAGCATGGCAAGCTCAAGGCCAGATTCAGCAATTTAGTGAGACACTCAGCAACTTAGCGAGACCCTGTCTCAAAATAAAAAAATTAAAAGGACTGGGGAAGGCTGGGGCTATAGCTCAGTGTAGAGTGCTTGCCTGGCATGGGTGAGGAACTAGGCTTGATCCTCAGCACCACATAAAAACAAATAAATGAAGGTGAAATTTTTAAAAAAGTAAATTTAAAAAAAGAAAAGGACTGGGGATGTAGCTCAGTAGTAAGCACCCCTGGGTTCAATCACCAGTAAAGAAGAAAGGAAATTTAAATATAGTATACACTATGTAAAAGGTATTATACTAAGCACAAGTATTTATTCATTTAATCCTCAAAAAAAAACCTCCATAAGTAATATTATCCCCACTTTATAGATGAAAAAACTGAGGTACTGTAAGATTAAAGTTTGAGGTTTCTCAGGGAGAAAGTCAGTTAGGATTTGAATATGGTAGTTTCATGCTAGAATCTGTGTTCTTAATTATAATACCTAAAGCATAATTTTGGCCTTGATAAAAGGGGATCACCTAGATTGCACTGTATGAAGGATGAGTTATCTTTATAGAGACAATTTTTTGACCACAAATTCAGGAAGAAGGCTGTTAGGCCCCATCCCATAAGGCGGATGGGAATTCTTTGTTCTGTGATGCAATGATGACCTCAGAGTAAACTGCCACTAGGCTGAGGAAAATGCAATGGCTGCAAGAAGACCTGCCTAGGGTTAAGGGAGAAATGGGGATTCTCTGGGGCCAGCTGACCCAAGCTCTAGCTTGCAAACACTGTGGCAGCAGCTGCCTTCAGAGTCCAGGGAATCTGCTGATACTATTCTTGTTCATGGTTTGGCAGTTCCGGAGATGGTGGTACCTTGGAAGTTGGCAACAGCTTCAGCCCTGGTCCTCTGGGGACATCACACAAGGCAAGGTGAGTGACCTCTGACCAAGGAAGTGCAGCTGAATTAATAACTATTGACACTACATGTGAGGTTAGGTGAGGGATTTCTGGTGTGTGGCCCCAGATGGGTGTTGAAAAGTCCTCGATTTGAGGTTGAGTGTCCAATGACATGAGATTTGAAGTCTGGTGAATGATCCCTATCCCTAGATGTAGGGTTATCTGAGGAAATACTGATTTCCTCAGAGCACTGGCTTATGACTTTTAACACTGAATGAGGAACTGGGTAAGTGACTACTGACCACATAATGTGGGACTAGATGAGTTAATTATTCACTCATTCATTGTAGAGCAGAAACTGAGGACTTCATGACATACCTTGTGTCTTTAAGAAGGCTTTGTGTCTGATAGCATCTTTCTCTACTCCCCAGGGCCTACCCCTTCTGTACTACTTGGCCTTCCTTGGTTCATGGAGGCAAAAATCAGAGGAGGAGGAAGGAGAGGAAGAAGAGGAGGAAGAGATGGAAGAGGAAAAAAGGGAGGAAAACTCATCATCTATGAATCCACTTTATCCTACCAAAGATGATCCCATAGGAAAGCAAGGCACCGAAGTCACACCCAAGCCACCCTGTAGTTCCAAGAGCCTCCCCAAGGCCACAGGAACACCAGAGCAAATACTCACATCACCCTCAAACCCCTTCAGATCCTTCCCCACCTTCCAGATCCTGACCAACCTGCCTGTGAGGAACAAGACAACACTGGGGGGCTGCCTGCAGCAGAGAAAAAGCCAACTCTTCTGGGGTCTCCCTGCTCTGCACAGTGAGTCCTTGGACACCATTTTTCTGAGCCCAGATGGCCCCTCCTCCCTGAAGTTGTCTGTTTGTCCTTCTATTTTCTTCAACAAGCTTGCCTTCCTGTCTAGGTATAACTTGCTGATTCCCCATTATCTCTCCCCAACACAGCTTCTTACTCATGAAGCCCATACGACAGAATATTTGGAAAGAATGGCCTCCAATCCTCAGTTAGTTCCACCTCCATCCTCCCCTCCTATCCCATCACCATCCCTCCATCTTAAGCCCTTGCCTATGGACCACAAGCAGGTCCTATCTGGTGCTAAGGCATACACACAGTGGCTCGCACAGCACAAAGAGGTCCCTTGGGTTTCTGAGGATCAAGTGCTGCACCCACAGCCTAAACTCCAAAGAATGAAACCCTCCAAGCTCTCATCCTCATCTGAGGCCTGGAGAGGGGTACCAAGGGACTTCAACCTCCATCAACCCAATCCAGAGTCACTCTCTACCTCTCTATTATATGTCTCTAGACCTCTAGAAATCCCAACTAGGTTTGAGGCCCCATGGAGGACCATGAGGCAAACTAAGCACCCAAAAGCCTCTGAGTCAGCAATGTCAGCTCCCAGCCCAATTCTAGTTTCCCTGACAGAACTCCAGATAGTTAGCCCCATAGTAGGCCTGTCTAGATCCAAGTCCCTCTGGGAAACTACAGAGCAAAAAGAAAACCATCAGCTCTCTGAGCCCCCAGTCCTGACCTTTTGCCAATCCACAATACCCATGATGGAAACTCAAGGAAGTAGCCCTCCAGAAGTTGAACCTGGACATGAAGCTCAGTGGGGAACCATAAGCCATAAAGATAGCCCCCAAGTTTCTGAACCCCCAGTGGCAGCCTCCTGCCAATCCCCAGCTTCTTTGTTAGAACCTCCAAAAGTAAGCCCTACAGGAGGACTTTCTGAGTCTAAGGACTTCTGGAGAACCACGGGATACAGACAGAATCCTCAAGTCACTAAGTCTCCTATGCCACCCCCTTGCCCTCCCCTAGACTCCCTGTCACAACTCCAAAAAATCAGTCCCCTAGAAGATCTATCTGGATATGAGCCACAGTGGAGAAGCATAGAAAACTCAGGAAATCCCTGGGCCATTGAACCTCCATGTGTGGACCTCAATCCAGGACTCTATGAAAGCAGTTCTGCATATGTCCATTCAGGACATAAGACTCCATGGAGGGGCACACAGAGTAGAAATCTTTGGGTCTCTGCAGACCCGGTTTCCTCTCTCAGTCTTCCCTCAGACTCTCCAATAGAGTCTTTAGGAACAGGCTTCCAGGAAGTCCTGGTGGAGTCCAAAGCTTTGTGGAAGACCAAGGGGCAGAGAGAGAATCCCTGGGTATCTGACACCCCAGACCCTATCCATAGAACATCTCCAACCCCCTTTATAGAACTAAACAAAATCAGTACTATGAATGGCCTCCCTAGATCAGAAGCTACATCCAAGGACATGGAGCATTCCAGAAATTCCTGGGCTTCTGAGCCCCTAACTCTTGCCCCTGGCCCACCCCCAGTTCTTGTATTAGAGACCCTCAGAGATAGCTCCATGGGAGTCCTGTCTGGTTCTGAAGCTAGATGTGGGGACACACAAAGAAAAAAAAATTCCTGGGCCTCTGAGCTTCCAGCTCGCAGCTTGCCCCAAGATCTGCATGGAATCAATTCCCTAAGAGTTTTGTCTGACTCTGAACCTATTAGGGGGGACATGGAACAGAAAGAAAACTGTTATGTACCTGTGTCTCTAGTTTGGGGACCCAATCTACCCACACACTCTGTTTCCAACTCCCATATAAATGAGCCTTTTGGAGACCAATGCAAATATAAGCTTGTGAGGAGAGAACTGGAAGAGAGAGAGAACTGTTGGGCCACTGATCTCCCAGCCCTCAGCTCTCTCTCTGCTCCTCTACCAGAGTCACACACTGACCTTGAATTTATATGTAGAAATGTGCAACAGAGGGAGGCCCCACAGGGCCCCAGCCCACCAGTAGTGGACCCCCTGCATCCAATATTGTGGTCTCCCACCAAAGATGAAGCTCAGAAGATTGAGCCTATCCAGCCTGGCCTAGAGAAAGGAGAAATGTTCTCAGGAGCTAAGGGAGAGGCCCCATCCTCCCAAGATAAGGCTATCCCAGAAATGCCCACTCATACTGGGATCCATGCCTGGCAATGGAGTAGACAGTTAGAGCTCAGGCTGAAGAAACTGCAGCAGAGCCCATCTTTCAGCTCTCCTGCCCTGAGTTCCATAACTCTAGACTCCTGGGAACACTCTTCCTGTCCAGCACAGCAAACTCATTCCCCTAATCTGCACCCCGACTCTTTTAGCTGTAATCCCCCCAAAGTTCAGAGCACACTATCTCAGTCTGTCCAGTCCTCCCACTATCATCACACCCACTCCTCTTTCCTGCCTCAGCCACAAGCTTCCAGCCAAGTAGAACGAGAGCCTCAGAAAAAGGGGAGAATAAAGGGAAAGATGGCAGACCAAGTCTCATCCCACGGGCCATATGGTCACATGCAGGCTGTTGAGAACTGTCTAGGTCTGGAAAAGCCCTTAAACCCTGGGGCTCTAGCCTCAGGAAAAAGACAAGCCAAAACTTCAGCACTATCATCAGCCAAAAAGAACAAGAGTTTCAGAAAATTCAAACCAGGAGAATGTGGAAGAGGAAATGCAAGACTGGGTTCATCCACACTCACAGGGAAGAGCCACACTGCCCAGGCCTGCAGACTAGCAGATGCCCTTGTAAGCAGATTTTCCCAAAGGTCTCAAAACGGGGGCCAGAGCTCTCAATGCACTGCTCCTCCTCACCAGTTTCTGCTCAAGGATGCAGGTCCCCAGAATCAGCAGAGGGCAGGGCAAGTAGCTGGTGACATCCAGAACCCTTGCCACTATAAACACTGTCCTTGGGTGCACATGGAGAAGAATCTTCCATCCCCCACATCCCAGGCTCCCCTAACCAGAGGTCTCCTAAGAGTCTTAGATAAATTTCTGGGAACCCATGGATCCCTGCCCACCAAATCCAATCAACAGAGAAAAAGTTGGTAGTACTGACATCCACTACCTCATAACCTGTAGCCAAACCAGTTGGAGTGTGAAGAGAAAATCCTAATAAACTAGCTTACCTAGACAAATCCTATTTATGTCTTCTTTGAATTAAGGGTACTGAGATGTCAGTTCCCTATTAGCTTCTGTTGCAGCCATACCCTCAGGATCAGTCCCAGAGGTAGAGGGCTCAGCATTCTGCAGACTTTTTCTTTTCCAGACTTCACAGATAACATCTGTAACCCACATTCCTACTCTATGAAGTGAGGATACAGGGCCAGAACACAGCACCATGCTGACCTTTAAAGGAAATAATTCATAACCTAATCCTAACCTAACTGAACAGAATACATGCATTTACATGAGCACTAGTCTGGGTCTAGGAAGTTGGTCTTGAGTATGGTTCCCTTTTCTATCCACTTGACCCATAATTTATCCAATGATAAATTTATCATTTCTTCTCAACACTGCTTTTCTCTACCTGAGTCAGCTCATTCATCCCCAAGGACAAAAAAAAGTCTGCCTTTTCATATTTAATAACCATCAGGATTTTACTTCTCTAGTTACTTTTTCATATCCCTTTCCTATTTTTTCTATCGCACTGTTGTTTAGATACTACATGGTCTTTATCCTGCTGCTATAATAATTTCCAAAAAATAACAAATTTTGTCAGAATTATCTGATGAGTCTCACAGAGCTAAAATCAAAGAGTGGGTCGGGCATGGAGGCTGAGGCAGGAGGATCACAAATTCAAAGCCAGCCTCAGCAACTTAATGAGACTCTAAGCAACTAAGTGAGATCCAAATTTTTTGTTAAAGGGAGTTAGGACTGGGAATGTGGTTCATTGGTTAAGCACCCTTAGGGTCAATCCCTGGTACAAAAAAAAAAAAAAAAA
>JAJEJO010042692.1:0-12839 GCA_020662805.1 Glaucomys volans | reverse complement strand
GGATGTGCCTGAAGACCTGCATATACAGTTGTGCTGTACCCTGGCACACTTCCTGTAGAGTGTGGAATTGATTGGGAAGGTCTCAGTGGGGTATGAATCTAGTCGTTATTAGCACTTACCTGGTGTGTATTCATGAGATGGACTAACTTATCTAACAAATGACAATAGATGTAGAAGTGCACACACATACACACACACACACACACACACACACACACACACACACACTCTCAAAGGGAGCAGTATGGTAGTAAGAAATAGAGGAGGGTTTAAAATCTCAGAAGTCAAACAAAATCAATGTTCCCAATAGTAGACTGTGGTTATAATTAACTTATTCAAATGCTGCTGAGAGGAAGAATAACTGAATATTAGATTTGGAATTATGGAGGTTATTGGTGACATTGAGCAGGGCAGAGTAGCATGTATAAAGTCTTCACTGAACTGAATTGTAATAATTCATCATAGACAACTCTTCTGAGGTCTACACAGGAATTGTACTTGAGGGCACAGCCTTGCATCCCTATTCTTAGAGATGGGTCTGAGAAACTGAAATTTCTTCATTTCAGAGGACAACCCTCATAATTTTAGACTGGAATAAAATCAGATGATTCCCTTTGATTTTTTTTTTCTTTCATAAATGTTTTTGTGGATTCCTCAAAGGAATGTTCTGCCTTTGTCTCCCTAGCAGTCCAAATACATACTGTTTCCAGAGGCTCTTTCACTTTTTGAGGATAATTTTGCAGCATTGTTAGATTGGGAAGAATGCTTTCCCTAGCAGTTATTTGGCATTATTCTTGTATTTGGAAGGACCTCTCTAGCCCAGCTTTGTGTATTTTATAGTTGATTTCTCAAACTGTACCTTGTAGGTCTTATAGCCTTTGTAGTTTATAATGTGTATGTGTGTGTTAGGGTAGATAGAGATTACATGTAATAGTTCTTGTCTTTCTTAATGAACAACCTCATGATCCCATTTTGTGCCTTGTATTTGTTGGATGTGAGTTGGGTCATTTCTGGAATCCTATTACCTTTTAGCAATTTTCTTTTATGGGTATTTTAGATGGAAATTTTCTCTTCAGTTGTTCCTCCATCAATCCTGTCCATGGTACTTTCTGTATCCATGGAATTTACCAAAATTAATCCACTGAAATCATCCTTTCATGTTATTCTGTATTGCTAGTAATTTTTTTCTGTTTTTATGATATTTTCTCATGTTATCAACACTTTTAATTGAGGGTAGAAAATATCAGAATTCTTCTTTAAAAATAAGCATGGCATTTACAAAATCTTGGCTTAGAAAAGTATACACAATACAAGTCTTTTAAGTGATGAAACAATTATACCTAAAGTTTTACTCTTAATCAAAACAAGTTCAGCTAAATAGAAAAATTTACGTAGGCTGAAAAAATACGCTCACTGACGTTAATCCATAGATCTTATTTAGATCATTATTTAGAAGTCATTGAGTTCTGTATAGAATTATTTCCTTGAATATGAGAAGCAGTATTAGAAGATGCATTTGATTACACAAATTATAATTAACATGATGATGAATAAAAGGGAAATGTTTTTAGCTCTCTACTGAGGGCAATGTTGAAGCATATGTCCAAAAGATATGCCACAAACTCTTGGAAAGTCCTCAGGAGTCCAGAATTTTTCCAAATGTTTTACAATAATGTCTATTATTTGTGTGGGAACATACAACACAAATACATACACACATATAAGTGCATATATATATATATATATAAGTGCATATATATATACATATAAATATGAAAAAAAGGTCTGAAAACTATGCTTGAGAAAAACTTAAATAGAAAAATGATGGGATAAAGTTTATAATGTTAAGATGAAGCAATGTTTTATATGAGACATTATATTCTTCAGTGCTAACAACTGTCCTCTGAGATCTGTTATATTATTATTGTAATTTTTATAGAGGCAAGAATTAAGACAGAGAAGTTTAAGTAACTTGTCCAAAGTCACACAGCTGTTGGTATCTGTCTTAGTGCATTTGTTGTTGCTATAACAAAATACCACAAACTGAGTACATTATAAACAATAGAAATTGATTTGGTACACAGTACTGGATGTGGGAAGTCCAAAAGCATGGCACTGGCATCTGGTCTTCTTGCTACATCAAAACATGGTGAAAGGAAAGGGAGCACACATGAGATGAGACAGAGCAAGAGGGAATAGTTCTTATAACAAGGCTGCTCGAGATGATTAACTGACTTTTATAATAAGGGCATCAAAACATTCAAGGGCAGAAGCCCTTAAGACTTAGTCACCTCTAAAAGATCCCATCTCTTAATATGTTTACAGAGGCAATTACACTTCAGCATGAGTTTTGGAGAGGACATTAGAGCCACAGCAGTAGCAGAAATAGAATTGAAAGCATGGACATCTGGCTCTGAAGTCCCAATTATTGTATCAGAGAATGTTGGAAGACTCTTTTCTGCTTTTTTTCCCCCTTTTATCCTACATCACAGGATCTATCTTCAAAATAAAATAATTATCACTTAATTAGTTATATTAGGGAAAGGTATTTTCCCTTTATAAAAGGCTTTTATAATTTCCTTATGAGTCTTGACACAAATGAATCTCATTCCATACTACTGAAAGAGCTTCTCATAGTTTCCATAGAACCACTGGTTATTTATCTTTGAGAAACCATGAAAAATGAGAATGGTTGTGTGATTGATGAGTCAGTACCCATCACCTTTTAAGGAAGAAATGACAAAATAAAAAACTAAACTATGAGCATGAGATAAATCCTTCTAGGCTTGTTTGATTTTGAAAATGTTGGAACCTAGGAAAGACCATAGCATTCATAAGATGCCACTATAAATTCATTTAGAGAAATTACATCAAGCATTTAAAATCATTTATTTTGCATTCAATACTATTGACAGGTGGACCAGAAGAGTGTGTCTTCACATTAGTCATACACCTTGAAGTTTATAAAGTATTTGATAAGGATCTTTGTGTGTGTGTGTGTGTGTGTGTCATAAGAAATGATAAATTGAGAGTTGTTCAATGTGTTCACATTTGATCATACAAAATATATAAAATATATTGTGGTTAGGTAAAGGAAAATTGTGATGAGTCTTCCTTTATAATATTTTAATACCTATCTTTGGGAAAACAGTCCCACATTTATTTAATTTGCATTTGACAAAACTTGCTTGCCTTTTTTAATTCCAAAAAGAATAATCAGTGTTTCTAGAGCTATGTCTGTGAAATAGGTAGGAGTCCAGAATCAAAATCCAGCCCAATTTATGACACAATCAGTGCTTATATCCCCATCAGTGGTATGGGATGGAGAAGGGCATGGTGACAATTGTCTGCTTAGGGGCAGATAACATTGCAGGACCCTGGTGCATGCAAAGGGAGGAAATATAATCAGTCAAGCAAATATTATTATCCACGGCATAGAGTGACCATTGATAGAGTTCAGATATTAGGAACTTTCAGGAACATTAGAAAGTGCTGGTTTTCAGGTAGTCAAGTGGAAATTTCATTGCAACAGTGGAGAATCTATTAATGGATGGTGGTTATAATGGAATGGGTGATAGAATGAAAATAAAGATGGCAGGTGTTTCTTATCCAAGAAGTCTGGCTGTGGTAGCAAGATCAGCAGTTGGATCAGTTTTCTCACATTTCAGCTTATTTCTTCCTCTCTCTAGTTACAGAGCTTCAACATACTGTTCTCTTTATTCTAGGGTAAGAAAATTGCATTTTCGCTCCTGGAGTTCTCTTTTCTCAACTTTGAAGCAAATTTATTTCCTTTATTACCTCTGTCTTAAATTCAGAAAAATCAGAACATAGACTGTTCATTCTTTCAAATTATTATTGCTAATTGTTATTATCCTGGCTTAAATAACTTTGTGATAATATGAACCTCTTATTTTTATGGCATGAAATTAAATTGATTCATGTTGAGTGCTTAGAACAATGTGTATAAGCTGGTCAACGACTTGATGTTAGACTGGTGTGACCAATGTCAAACTTCTGACCTACAGGATTACGAGACAATAAATTTGTGTTGTAGTAATTTTTTTCAAAAATACAAAACTGCAGTTATTCTGTTCTGTAGTATAACTGGAGAAAGAGATTTAGAAAGACTGAAAATATTGGAGGCTTTAAAAATCTTAAAATTTTTGCACAATCTTCTCTCAACTACTGCTACAGAATGATCCTTGAGTGGTATGGTTGTGGGAACTAGAACAAGATCCCAGTGTAAGTTCTGGCCAAGGCTATAACCTGGTAGGTGGCTCTGAGCAAGTCATAGTCCCTCTGCACCTCTTTGTTCTTGTTTTTAAAATGGTAAGAAAATATTTACATTCACTGAAAAAAATATTAGAGGAAATATTTCACATTTATTAACATAAAGGCAAACAATAAATTATAGCAATTGCTGTCTTTACTGTTTTTATTACCCCTAGAAGTTCTGGAACAGACCTTTAATTGTCTTTATTTTCATACTACACATTAAGTCTCTGACAGCTAATGTACTCCAGTGTGTTTGGGGAAGCTATGGTTAGTATATTTTTTATTCTTCAAAGATGAAATGGGCTAACATGAGCATTGTTTTGCAGTCAGTTATTTATTCCTACAGCCATAAAGATGCAGTTTGGTTCTGTCTATCTCCTCTGAAAAGTGCACATACCTGGCTGATGTCCTTCCATGCCAGACACTGACCTGCAGAAATGAGTCATTTGTGACATGGTGCATCAAACACCTTCTCTTAGAAAAGGATGTGTTTTTAACCCAGATTAACTCCCAGATTGGTTATTGTGTCTCAAAATCTTTTTGCATTATATAGAATGGATTTTCAAAGTCATTTCCTTACATCTCACAGAGTCATGAATTTCCTTCTCTTCTGGCTAGCTTTTCTTAATGTATTCTTAGTGAAAAAAATCATGAAAATAGTCGATACATGATTTGTCATACTTCTTTTAAAAATCCCACTGTAACAATTTTTAGAATCTCTTTAGATTTTTAATCAGGTAAAGTTATTTCCCTTTTACAGATATTCTAGATATAATTAAGAAGAAGTGCTTAAACAATGTAGGAGAGGAAGGTTTTTGTGTTTCATTCCAGACTCATTTGCTTTGGTTCATATTTAAAATTTCAAATAAATTATTCACATTTTTTGAACATGCAGAGTTTCATTTAATTAAGTATATTACTTTATTCCAGAATTTCACTATAATAAGTACATGCTTCTGCTTAAAAATTTTAGATGCTTCCCTCATTTTAGTTCTTAGTTAACATAGAGATGCTGAACAGGTTACACACACACACACACAAAAAAAAATCATTAAAATAACCAGAAACAATTTGAATCAACCCAAAAGTCAGAGCCCATTTCCTACTCCATATTTCAAGATTTACAGGAAAACACCCCACACATACATACACACATTCAAGCTGATGTTTTCCATATTTGTTAAGGGCCATGCCGATTCATTTGATAATGCAGAAATATTTCAACATAAAATTGATTCAGTCACCAAATCATTGCTTTTATCAATACTCAAGGTATTTTCCTAAAAATTCTTCCTTTATCTCCTCAAAAAATGACAGATAACATGACTACTAAATGAAGATGCAATGACTAACTTTAGCCATCCAACTAACACTTATTAAATGCCTACATTGGAGCAGACAATGTGAGATCTCCCTCAAAAAATCGAAGCCAATGCTAAAATGCCAATTGTAAATTTGCTTGGATTTAGTATAAGATGCAACATTGTTTCTGTGCAAAATGTTTATAGTAAGTCTCTTAGGTATCAAGTAAAAGTTTGGACCCGCACTTGGTGTTCTTTTATAGAAGGGGTGTTGAAATGCCATAGTTATAAATGATCATACTTATAGCTCTGCAAACATTGGGAAAATCTCTATGCCATGGGGAGTTTGAAAGAGAGCTTCATTGAGCTGTATAGGGGAGTGGTAGGATTCAGTTGCTAAGTGAGAACAACTAGACAAAATTTCATAAATGAACAAAACAAACACCACCAAGATTTAAAAGAACTTGAGTTCTTTGGAATTGTATTTCAAAGAGGGATTTAATTCCAATATCAAGTTTAGTCACTAAATCACTTCCTTTTTCTTGCCCATGTCACTTCTAGAAGAGGAATTCCTATCCTAACACCAATATGATGGGCATCTAGGTGTTGCAGTGGGATGAAAGGCCATGTTTTGAAGCCACACCAAGCTTGTTTTAATCCCATCTATTATTTAACACTGGTGGGATGTTGACTTAGTTACTCATCCTCTCTGGGATTGCTTCTTTTATTTCAAATCCAGCATCGTAATAGCCATGAGGTTGTCAATCATTTAAGGAACATGACAGAGTCTCTGGTACACAATATATGTACAATAAGTACCTATATCCCACCCGTCATCTGCTGCTTGCCCCTTTTGGACAGACTTTGCAGATGCATATACTCACCAAGTTTTTTCAGTTATCACCTCTTCAAATTTTTGTTGTTCTGCTTTGCTCAACTCCTGGAGCTTTTCAATACAGAATTTAAACAAGCTAGTCCATGCTTTCATCTGCTTTTCTTCATTTTGACCATGCTACACCTTGGTTCCAAGGAGTCTCTATGTGTATTTCCAGAACCCCTAAAAATAAAATGGCATTCAAAGTCTCCTCAAAGCAAAATGATGGGTTTCTAAATGGAGAAAGGAATTTTTGGGCCTAGAGACCTATTTCTAGAAAATTACTAAACAATAAAAACAATCTGTGAAAGCTCTTCTTGTGATTCTAGTATATATGGAAAAGTCAAACAACTGTATTTTAACTGTTTTGATTAAAAATATTTTTCAACTACACAATTCTTAATTCTAAGCTGTTGCACAAATTAGACTCAATTACATCTTCTGAAAACAATCCTTGACTCTAATCAAGAAGGTCAGAAAGCATATTTCAAGCAAGCAATCAACATTGGCGAAAGAAGTATAAATAATTGTGAATATTTTTATCAAATTTTCTTTCTGGAAACATTAGTCCTACATTACATACTCTAAGTTCTACAATTGAAAATATTTGACCTCATGAGGATAGATGACTGAAAAGGGCAAATTTCAAATCTAAACAATTGTGGATGTGGAACAGGAGATTTATGCAATCCAAGGATCTCAAATAATTAAAGAGTGCTGTTTATAAATTTTTTGAGGATAAACATGCAGTTTTTGAAAAAGAAATGTAATTAGTATTTCAGAACAAATTTCTGTCATTGCGTTTAGCATCTATGGGATATGTTAGAAATGTCATTATGTGAGGAGCTGTCCATGTTTTTTATATACTTATGTCTACCTATTATTCATGCAAGACTCTAGCAGAGACTGTGTTTTAAGAAGTATAATAGACACCATTTTCAAGAACATAAACAAGTTAAACAATACAATGCCATAAAAGAAGAAATTTCAATAAAGGCTTTACTAAAGAGGTGACTTACATGAATTTAGAAGAAGGTAAGACGTATAAATGGAACTGGGAGTGTATTGTTCTTGGGCAGATAGTGTGCATAGACATGGCAATGAATGCAGCTTTATTCTTTCAAACTCTGTCTAGGTGTCAGGTTTATAGAATCAGAGGTAGTAGTTTGACCTAAAGAGAAAGATATAAAGTTATTATGTAATAAGTCCAAGGCCATGTATCTAAAATAACATTTGTAAAAGTGTTGTGTGTCTGTCCTAATAGAATTAGGTTTTATGGGTGCAGGGTTGTCTGTGAATTTAATGTTTAAAAAAGTAAATATCCCAGAAATTTTTATTAGCTTTTATTATTATTATTATTAAATTTAGCTTTATTATTATTAAATTTAGCTTTTGTTATTATTATTGCTACCATCATCATCATCAACATCATTATCATCACCATCATTATTTTTGAGAGCAAGAATGAGAAGCTACGACAAAAGTTAGCTATTGTAATAGTAAAGATGTGAATTTGAAAGGTTCTTAAGACTGAGCAATTTCAGTGTTTATTCAGTCACTAATAAAACTGACTTGCTAAAAATGATCTCCAGATTCAACATGTGATAGAAACAGTACACTGTTAAAGTAATTCCTTTTGTCTCATCATTTTTTAAGAAGTTCCATATTCTTAAAATAATTTTGGCTTCAATATTGGTACAACAAACTTATTCATTGAATTAACTATCTCGAAACCTATGGTAGCCCAGACTGAGTACCTATAAAGGTACTCAGTTTTACTTAATGTTTTAATATATATTAAAATATTCTTTAAAAAGATCTTCATCTATCCCCTCTCACATACTGTAATTCTGTTTAAGATCTTGAGTTCTTATGATCCAACTTGCTAGTTATGTGACATCGGATATATTATTCAGTCTGTATTATTCAGTTCATTTCTTTTTTCTTTTCTTTCTTTTTTACCATATTTCTATCAAATATGATGTAAATCATATTTCTATCCTTGGAAATACTGAATGGATCAAGAGAGATGATGTTCATCCCATTGATTAATCAACTCAGTGCAGATAAAAAACCTCAAAGGAATTGTAGATATTTTTGTTTTTTTCTCAGATATTGGGTTACATTTGGAGGAAATCCATAAGAATATCTGAATTTTTAAATCAGTGGATAAACACAATTTTTAAAATAAAGACAAAATTAATAATAATTACAAAACACTTCTTTGTAACTCTGGGATTTGGGAATGTCATTGAGATTCTTACAAACCTCTTCAACATGGATTATGAGGTTGAATATAATCTGATGCCTCCATGTTAGATGTGGAAGACCAAGATTCAGTGACCAGTTGCAAGGCTTGGCCAAAATGAATATTAAGTGTTCTTTTCTGTAACATCCACTGCTTATAAACACTGAAACACTGTGGGAGGTGAGAGCAAATCAAATATTCAAAGACAAACACACCTGTTGATGGCTGACTGAAAAGTTGAGAATTACCAGATTTATAGTGTTTTCCAAATATGCAAGTTTTCCATCAAAGAAATTCAAACAAAATATAAAACTAAAATATATATTTGAAGTCTGGTGCAGCTATTATAATATGAGTCATAATAATTTATATACTGTAAAACAAATCTTGGTTCTCAAATTTAGTTATAAGAAGTTGATTATGATATTCATTATTTTGAAATATATATAACCAGGACTTTCTACACATATCAGTGTCAATATAACTTTCTATTAGTAAAGGTGTTATTTTAAACATTGAATTCAGTGGGACTTATAAATACATATTTTCAATAAGTACATTAAAACAGTGTTTCATAAGTAGACAAAGTTTCAAAAGGAAAATCTTTTCTATCCATATCCATATGATATTGACTTCAATCTTTCACCTAGCATTTTAAAATTTTGTATTTGATTAGTAAGATTAGACAGATTCTATCTGAAAAATGTATTAAAATATTAGGCACAAAATTAAGACATTTAGATAAAATATCCTGGTATGTATTGTCATTTTATTATTCAAGTAAACAAAGTGTGTTTACATTACGTTTTAAAATTCATTCATACAAAACAAGTCAACCAGGAAGGTATAGAACTCTCAATTTTGTGTATGAGCTTGCTGATTCTATTATATAGGTAGGTCACTGGGTGCATAGTATATGCTTATTAATACCAGATGACCTACATAGAGGTTCTTTCAGTGGTGTAAGTCAATTTTTTTATAAAAGTGACAAAAAGTTATAAACTCTTTAAGAATTTCATATGACTTACAAAAATGTATCACAAGCATAAAATTTAGAAAATAGAGTTCCACACCATGGAATAGATTTAAAGGTCATTTTTGAAGTTTTTTTTTTTAATTAGCATATTGTGTGTCCTTGTAGGTGCAGATAGCAATTATAATACTGAAATACCAATTCTATTATGTCAAAAATAATATTTCTAGTTTAGCACAGAGATACAAAATTCCTGGCACAGAAAGAACAGGACAGGCTATATAATTTACCCAATTTGGAAAGTAGAAGGTAGGAATAAATGATAATGCCTGGAGAATAGGAGCTAAATTGGAATGTGCCAGATAGGCATATTTCTTTTTTTTTAAAGGTGATTCAAGAGTTCAGTGGAATTTAATGGTTTATCATGTCATCTGATACAAAAATTGTATGTCTCAGAAATAAAACCCTAGTTTTTTGACTCATAATTGAGTTTCTTGAAATCAACAGTAGCCACATTGAAGTGAGAAGGATTGAAATGTATCAAAGAATTTTCAAAATATTTTTTATCAACAAAATACATTTTCAAGATAAAGGCATTTTCTCTACTAATATTACAAAGAAAAGTACAGGAAATCCTTGTTTTGTATGGTTTAGATATAAAAATTTTCACTTACCATGATTTAGTAAATAATACTAAGTCAGCAAAAAGCCTCAAATTTTCTTGGCCTGGCATGAGTGTAAATAAATAAATAAATTGCAAGATTTTCTGCTAGATCTTTAGTCCAAAAATTATAATACATGCTCACAATGATTGGTGAGCAATCACAACACTTTGTATTTATCAGTGATTATGCATTTCTTCAGTGATTATGCAAACACTATGCATTTCTTAATTAGTTCACATATAGAGAGAAAAGCATGCAGTAGTGCCACTTCCTTGTTTCCCAGTGGTTAAAAACATTTGACACTTCACAAAGGTTAATAACCCAAAGAAAAAATTGGGCAATAAAACAGAAAGTGTAGCAGAGATACAAAATAATATTATGAGTGAATTTTAAATAATAAGATATACCTGACCTTGGGAATAGTGTTATTGTTACCATTCAAAAGACACTAGACATTCAGTCAGAGAAACTTAATGAAGTTCAAAGTCTCAACATAAATGAGGAAGATGGTCATGATGAAGTGATGAAGTCAAGAAAATGACACCAGTAAAAATCTTTTTTTTTCCATTTTGTTATGCATTTCTAGCCAACCGCACAAAAGTTTATACATATTGACCATAATTTTTAAAATTCATGGAACGGTTACAGAGCAAGGGTCCACTGTAGAGTTAAAGCAGCCAAATAGTCTTCAGTTACCTCTTCTGGTGATCTCATGGGGAAGATTTCAGACATTTTGCTCAGAGTATCTGCCATGAATTTATTAGAAAGGATAGGAAATGGGATAAAAGAGAAAATCTCAAGGGAGAGAGTAGGTCCTCTTAGAGAGGAGAGCCCTTCTGCCCTTCAGTATTCTTGGGGGTACCATGGAAGTTTCCAGAGTCCCACCCAGGTCCATCTGTTGACTCTAGACTGACTGCAAGATGGCATCAGACTTTCAAATCCCCCAAGCACAGGGTTTCCCCATGGAAGGGAGACATGCAAAAATCCAGCACAACTCTGGGTCACTTTGGCCCAAGTTCTAATTATCATATCTCCCAGAGTTCTAGAATCTGACAGAAAAGTCCCTCTTCAGGGTAACTTCTGTTCTTCTTATCAGCAAGGAGAAGATTTTCAGGCCTGCATTTTTTCCTGTAGGTAACAGGTTGTTTGCTGAGGAATATAACTTATTCTATTGACTTAAGCCAGGCAGGGCTGCAGGTAAATTGCTTTTCAAAAGAAAGTATGTGAGGATGAGCACAGTAACCCAATTTATGGAATTATCACTTAAACCTCATTTTTCCACCACTCATGTGTGGCCTATCAGAACCATCACCAGTTCCCCCACTGATTATTAGAATATTTTTGCATACATTAGCTTGCACAAATGGTTATGGTCCTACAATTTAATGATGGAAAGCAGGCTGTTTCTTCTCAGGTGAAATTTCCTTTAGATTTTATCTTTAAGAATTTGATTCAGTGTGTTTAAGTTGAAACAAAAGATCCAAGAAACACATGCATTAAAAAAAAAAATCAACTGATTCCATCAGGAGAAATTGATTAATTCTTGTTCTGCCTGATTTTAGTCAGCAGTTCCACAGACCCATCCGTTTCTTCATTAGAATTCTGGAATCATTATGTGGTCTGAGTTGTCCCAAACCTGTGTTTGTCAGAGCACTGTCCACCCTTCCAAAAGCCTTCTTGAGGAAGCGCCGGACCCTGCAGCTGCTTCGGAGCCACCAATCTGGGTCTGCGCCAGCCAACAAGTGAGTGTGGGTCCCCAGCAGTGGCTTTGGAGTCACTGGCCGCGGCTCCGGCACCAGCCGGCGGCCTCCTAGGCAGAGACCGAGCATCTCAGGCTACCTGGGGCATCCAGCGGCGTTCGGGGAGATTCGGCCAGGAAACTCTGGGATCGCAGTCTCTGTCGGGGAGTGGAAACTATTCCGCGCCACTTCCGCAGCTTCCCTGGCGGAGAGTGCCCATCTCGGTCTTCCTGGGCCCTCCAGCCGCACCTGGAGAGGTTGGCCCGAAGCCCCTGGGATCGCTGACCCCGGCGGGGAGTTGGAACTGCTCTGAGTTTGGCAGCTTCCCTGGTAGAGAGGGTCCATTTCCAGCTTCCTGGGGCCGCCAGCAGTGTCTGGAGTGATCCGGCAGGGAGCTTTGGGCCTTTGGCGCTAGCTTACAGTGTCCCCAGGAGAGAGCAACCACCTGCGACTGCCTGAAAACCCAGCAAGGAGTTCAGGTCAGCCTGGGCTCTCAAGCTCAGTGTCTCCATCACTGAGCACAGTTCTGTGACACCACCCCAACTTGAACTAGTGCCCAGGCCCACACCCAGGCCCGGAGTCTACCACCTTGCTGTATCTAATTGTCTATCAACACTAGGCTGCCTCTGCCCAGAAGCATTGATCATTCCCAACCTGGAGGTAGTGGGACAGCACCTTTCTTGGGTCACCGCTTGATCAAACACCCCTCAAGCAACAGAGGGGAAGATACACGAGCACCATGAGAAAACACGGGAAGAAAGTGT